>JASAMY010000090.1:0-90087 GCA_030248085.1 Paralinhomoeus sp. GSCO2_6
GATAAATTGCGGGCGCTGGCCTGAAGTGCCGAAAGGAGCGACGGAGAAGAGAGAGAGGCAGAAGGAAGCGAAAAGTGCCATCATCTGGCGTGAGCGCGCCTCGTATAACTCGACCCACTCGGCGCGCCCGGCAGCGCAGCGGCCACCACACGCGCGAGGAGCTCGCAGGCGCATTGTCCATCCAAGAAAAGGAACAACGAAGCGGACACGATCCAGTGAAGCCTTGGTCAGCCTTGGGTGTAAGAAACTAAATAAATTTACATAGCAAACGTTCAACAGGGAAGAGGCACAAGTGTTGAATATAGGTTTGACGTGGATGAGACGAGGTTGGGTAGCGTTTTCTTCTGTCACTGCTCGTCGAAATATATGGCTGCTGAAACATGTTCCGTTTCCCCAAACCCTCCCCCTTTGCTTCGTTTCCCAAGTGCCCCACAGGCTACAGGTCTAAGCCATTCGCATTTGGAATTTTGGCTAAAAACTCGAAAACGTGAAACAGCCTGATAAGCGGCAAGCGCCCTCGACGCTCACCATTTAGGATGCCCAATGGGAGGGGCGCTTATCGAAAAGGGGAGGCGGCGCTAATCATTTGGGGTTGTAATAATAGGTTTAACGATAAATTCCTGCGCCTCCATTCCAACAGTGCCTCACCCCCCCCCCCCCCCCACACACACAACAATAGAGCGTCTGGGTAAGCGGGGGCCTGAACTATACTGGCAAGTAGACAGTGCCTTAGGAGCACTCTCACAAATGTTATACGTTACATTCAAAGCATCTCTACGACATTCAATGTACGACACTGAATCAAGCTCATGCGGATGGCGCATCTAAGGTTATGGAGTGTTCAGCCACCGCTGCTGCAAAAGATGGCCGCCTGCGACGTGCCGGACGAGTTCGTGATAGCTCCCAACGACAGCGTCTACTTGGAGACGCTGACGAGCGTGTCCCATGTCTCACTCGGCCGTGCACGTCTACGTCTCCCTCTTCTTCGGCGTCCTGGGCACCGTCTGCAACGTCTGCATCCGCGCTCGTGCTCACCTGCAAGAACATGAGGACGGTCGTCAACATGCTGCTCGTCGCCATCGCGGTGCGTTTGGATGAGCGTGGCGTTATAACGTTTTTCGTGTGTTAGCTACATACAAAGAGTTTGAGACAAGTTCTGGCTAATTAAGAACACATGTATAATTGTCCCCATCCGGAGCACAGGCGGAGCTCCGCCTGGACTGCGCTGGTACACAGTACGCAGAAATATCGAAAATTAAAAGAAAATCGCCAAAATGGCGAAAATCACGATTTTGCGATTTTTTCGGGCGCCTGGCCATCTTTGGAACCATACGTGCAAAGTGGATCTCAAGGTATAGGGAATTTGCTGGCCGAATCAAGAGCATTCCAACGGTATGAAAATTCTTAAAGTAAAAGCTAGGTCCTTTGCGTGATTATGGTGTGTTTTGTTTCTTTGGTTTTGTCGATCAGCAAAAACGCTACAGTTTGGTGTGTTCTGCCGCACGGCTTTGAAATTTGGTGTGGACCTGCCTAGAGACTTGGTTACAAAGCAGCGCTTCTATTATTTGGACTAACCACCGAGATGCTATCTGACACGTCAACATTTATTCGAAGTGAACGGGGGCATTTTTTTACCTTTTTCGGGATATTATCGTTCGATGCGCTATTACTGTATATCAATGCAAGAGAAACAAATTTTGTAGCATAAAGCGTGTTGCACCATTACATGAATCCTGAAGTTGCGAATTTATTTGTCCATGCAAAAGATTGGCAACACTGCGATTGCAATTAAAGAAATTCGAGAAGATGCGGGTTTATGAATAAAAAATATAGGTTAGAGGAGGACGGAGCTCCGCATGGACTACACCTTTTGAATAGTTTCTGATTTAAAAGCAACAATTAAAACACTTACACAATGCTAAACGTGTAACAATTAAAACAGGTTGGGTAAAACCAGCAGCTGAGTATAAGCAGACGCACGTACTGATCTGCATCGAGCTGCTCGTAGGGTAGCAATCATTGAAGGCGGGGACACGCCCCTTTGGAGAATTTACATGGTTTTGCATGACGTTTGTTGAACGCCTCGCCCCGATAAACCGATTTCTTTACTCTGGTCCTACAGTTGTTGTTGTGCACTTTTGTAACTCTTGTGTTTCTAGGTGTGCGACGTGATCGTGCTGCAGTTGAACACGGCGGTTCACTCTCAAGTTCGGCCTCTTCAGCGCCTGTCCTCACACGCGCTACATTTGGAGCGGTTATTTGACGTCGAGCGCACGTCTAATTAAATCTCACAAGTTGCTGTAGAGTTATATGGCAGAGTAACTGTGTCGACACGTGCGCACAGTGCAGTCGACCAAGTAACCCCTCCAGGGCACTGTTCATGTTCTGCCACGCGCAGCTCACCGTCATCTGTCACAGTTCCAGCATTTGGCTTTCGGTTGTCATGGCCATGTTTCGATTCTTGACGCTGAGGTCTGGCTGGCTGAGACACTACAGGGCGGTGTCGCCCTGACATTGACAATGTTGCTTTGTGGGTTCACTTAGAAGCTTAGAACTCTGAGTTTTGAGCTGTTTCTAAGCTCTACTGTACTTCTCAAATTGAGTCGTGGTTCTAGAGATTTATGAAATTATTTGATTCATACGTGTAACTGATTCAAACTTCAACTTTTAGCCATTTTCAAGCCAAAGTGAAACACACTTTGAGTCTGTCAGCCAGTCAGATCAAGCGTCATAACTTAGTCATACAACAGTAGCACGTTAGGGTTCCGCACATACAGTTCGCTCACAAATCATAACATAAACTTACAGTATCAAACAATGGTGCTGCATTAAATTTCTGTAATTATTTAGTGTCTAAATTTAACGAATTAAACGAATTTAAAATCTGAAATTTGTTTTACCAAATATTTTGGTTCTACTTTTCTGAACCTGATTCCATTTTATCAACTGCACTAAAAAATCAGCGGCGCTACCGCCCAGGGTGGTCGCACTCTGAGCTTCGGCATCAAGCAAGCAGTCACCATGGTCACACGCGCCACAGTGGGCGCTGTCACAGCGCTGAACGTACCCAACTGCATGGCCTTCCACATCGTCCACGTGCTGGAGACCTGCTAATAAATGGCTGGAACTCCACCGCGACATCGTTGAGGGGCGGACGCTCAAAATTTCACTGATGTCTCATGTACAATGCCCAGCTTGACAGAATTTAGAAAAGCTAAATAAAAAGGTTCTCCACACCAGACTATCAAAATACCAAAGCGTGTACCACAGCTATAGTACTGCTGGCGGCGTAAGGGAATGACAAATAATGCACGATTTTGAACGTCCACCACTTTTACACGGGAGCCAGCCAAAAGTACGATTGTTTGCTGCAGCGAGTGATTTTCTGGATTACTGGCCTGCCCCTCCAAGATGCTGCCCTGTTTCCTGCTGACCCTTCTCGTGGTCATGCTCATCCACATTTTACAGAAGGTCAAGAAGCGGAGAATCCGAATGAAAATGCAGGAAACTGTGCCGTTTTCTGCGATGGTATGGGTACATAGATAGGTTGACGATGAGTCTGTTTAAAACTAACTTTGATATCATAAATCCACTAATGGAAGGCGTCCACTAGACACCGGATTTCCCCGTCGTACTATCGGGCTCTCTTGCGCATGATTGGAACGGGTCCACTATTGGAGAAGGGGCACTGGAATTTAATGTATTGAAACCCGGTAGTCGTGGTGCAAAGCCCATTTTCAGAACTACTGCAGAACACGTTGATAATCAGTTGCATCCACAAGTGTTCCGACTGCAGCAAAAATCACACACAGCACGATTTACAAATCACTGCAGCACACGTGTTTCTCTCCGGTAAACAAACATTCCAATTTTCAAAGGTAGACATATGTACCGTATCTCTGCAACGACTGTATCTACATGTACATCTTGCCACCCGTTGCAGCTGATGCCTCCACCTACTGCAACCCTGCCCTGGCCGCGGCGGCAGCCTTGGAGCAGCAGGCGAACGGCGCGGCGCGCAGCAAGAGCCAGAAGCGCTGGTGCAAGGTCCAGAAGCAGGCGGATTCTCCAGCCCACTCCCAGTACGCACTTGCGTCTTAACTGGCTCGCCATCCTCTCCCTGTTCCTGTGGCCTGTGAGCTGCCCCAAGGGGTCACGCTCATCGCCAGCGGGCTCTGACTCAAACTTTCGTCCATGTGGGAAAAGGAACCGGGTTCCGGGTTAACACAAACCAGAACGCATGTTTGTGAAAAATGCATGAACCCGGTCCACTTTCTATTGCACTGCTGCAACTGCGCTGATCTTTTTCCAACCACCAATTGACCGAGTGTCAGGTTGCAGCAACAGGCCACTGATAGCTTGGGCCACTCCAACGTTTAAGCAAACTTTATTAGAATTTGGGATGATATGTAAACAACTAAAATTGGCGTTCAGCGCATTGGTCGAGCCCCTAAACGTCGGCTAGACGCCCGACCGGTCGTCCATGATCAACTCCTGCTCCACGTTCGCCATTTACTGCCGCATGAGCGCCCAGTTCCAACAGGTGCCTCTTCTCCCATTCGGCGCAATTCCCACTTTGTGCCTTACTTACCAATAGATATACCGGGGCTAAATCAAATGGGGAAGAGGTAACGCTTGGATCGTCTATTAGTGACTGCAACCTACCTACCGTAGCTAGGTTACCTACCTAGTAGGTTACCTAGCCTTTTTTCGGCCTGAGGTAACCTAACCTAACCTACCTATAGCGCGAAAATCGAGCTACCTGTACCTAACCTACCTACTTAGATTTTGCCGTTACCAAATCCTTACTAGTTGTTACGCTACCTAAGCTAAAATTTGTTAGAGTCAAATAATGGTTGTGCAAACAGAAACATTTCCCTAATACTAGTAGGCCAACGTGGTCATTATTTACATTTGCGGCATTGCGGCGGTCTGTATCAGTCTGAGTTGTTGTAGCTACATCTGCAAGAATATCAGTCCTCTGTCCACTGTGTCTCTGACGACACTTGTGATATTCGTGTGCATTGTAGTCCATTAAACTTGTCAACAGAATCTAAATAGTTTTACTTTGCGAATGTTCTCCTCAGGAAGACCTGACTGAATCGGTGCGTGGTGTGGTGGGTGACCAGAGACCAGACCCTCAAACTTGACGTGATAGATGGTACAGTACAGTGCTAGCGCGGCGCTAAGTCGCGAGCTGCTGCTAGAGGCGCGACTTTTTCTGACGCTGCGCGCCTCGCCCCTAATGAAAATGCACCAGGTGCGTGTCGGTGTGTTAGTCTGTGACACTCTCAGCGAACGTGCGTGCCAGCGACAATGCGTGCCAGCTATAGTGCATGTCAGCATGTGTGCTTGTACGTGTTTTGTGGCTGCGTGCGTACGTGGGTGTGTGCATGTGCTGTTCAGGCGTTCTGAGTTTCAATTTCTCATCCCTGTAGTGAACATATGCAAAGTGCGTGTCAGTGTGTAAGCAGCAATGTGTGTTAGAGAGTATAGTATTTGCGTATGTCCGTCCGTGCGTGCGCGCGTGCGTGTGTGCGTGCGTGCGCGAGTTAGGCGTGAGTGTGTGCGTGTACACATGCTCAGAGTCCAAATGGGCAAATGGGCTGGGGACTCTAGAAAAAGCGAAGAACATGCATGCTATAAAATGTACCTTACGTGCATTGCACACATGAAGCAGGGAAGTCACATTCTGGGCATGCACTTGGTAAGCACTGCCTGCACTCATTAATTAATAAGATTTGTTTCATTCACTGGATGATAACAGCATACACAGTCAGCCAGCTTCAGACCAAAGCGCCTGAAACCACTGTACTGGTAGCTTAACGGTTGCATTCTAAATGTGGTGAAGACTTTCAAAGTTCAAAGCTGATACTTAAAACCTCCTCTAATACTGTCCAGGGTAAAGATAAGTTCACTGCATAGTGCTGGCAAGCTCAGCTCGGAGGTTTACACTACATGCAGGCAAAATTGCCTTACACTTGACAGCTTGGAGTTACCTAAGTTACCTACCGTAAAACCTAAAGAATTTGCCCGATTACCTACCTACCTAGCAGAAAGATCTAGCTTACCTAACCTAACCTACCTAAGGCCTTTTTGCGGCCAGGTTTACCTAACCTACCTACCTAAAAATGAGAAACGTCAAAATTGCCATCACAATCGTCGATCCACTAGTATGGTGACTTTGTGCGAATGGTTTTATGCGCAGACTAAAACAGTTGCCTGCACCCAACGCAATGTAGGTATGTATGCGCCCAACCTGATGTATACATTGTACATGCCCGCGTCAACTGATACAGGAGTTCCGCAACCTCTTCCTGCCCAAGTCCATCAACTACCGCTTCTTCACGCAAGTGGAGCACAGGCCCTCGGGGGTGCCTGCAGCGCAGCTCTTTGAGCTGCGAAACTCCAGAGAGACCATTTTCTCACGTCAGCTGCTGAGGTCACTACCATGGGACACTTAGGTACACTTAGAGAGCATGCATAGAGCGTAAGCTCGTTCCCAAGGGATACAGAGTGCGATTACCAGCTATGTGTTCAGCTAGGTATATATTGCAGTACAGATGACAAACAGTAGCATTCTGCCATTGTAGGAGTCCAACCTGATGCAGCAGCGCAGTCGAGCTGGCACTGAAGTCGCTGGATCCATACCGCAGCTGTCCATCCAGACATGGCAGCCAAGCCTCTTCCTATGGCACGCCTGCACTGCCTGTGAGTGCGTTTTTCTTTTAAAAATCGTAAATCTTTGAAAAGTGTCCCTGGAGAACTGTACTGTTCTGTCAGCCTCTCCTTAGTTAGGGGTACCAGGTAGGACTTTTAGGGTAGGTAGGGTAGGACTTTTATTGATTAAACCTCAGCACTTTTATCTGTAGAATAAACCTATAATACTGCACTGAAGAATTCGCACGCACTCACGAGCGAGCCAAAGATTTGTCACATTCAGCACGACTCGACTATGAGGCACGTGAACTTTTGCGAAGACGTCACGTGCAGTTACCACGATTTGTGATGCACACCAACCATTGTCAGTGATACATTGCGGTAAAACCTTTTGTATAGCGTATCGATTCACGGTAAATCTGCACCTTACGTGCTGCATTTTGTGTGGTCGCCGTTTCAATATGCTGCAGCATGTGCAATTTCACACGACAATTTATAACCCCAACTTATGTCGCAAATAGCATGCGCCCGGAATTTTGTCTGCGTCCAAACGCACACGTTTAAAGTCCCAAGAGTTGACGCCTCTTTGTCCGGTCTTATCAGCATTGACAGCCCCTCCCCACCCCCCCCCCCCTCTCAAACGCCGCTAAAGCGTTGGAAAACACCTTAGCGCATTGACGCTTGCTCCAGTACTTCACACACAGAGTCACTTCGTGTGCTTTTATCACTGTCACTATACACGTAAGTGCCTAGCGCACAGTGGGAAATGTTGAGGAATAATCGAGTGAAAGCGATAATTGTTGGCGCGATTGTGCTCGCAGTTTTATGCGTCGTGTTAATCGTCTATTTCTCTTGGCCTAGTGAGGAGATTCCGACAGTGGGGGCAGGTGGGAGCTTGGTTTCTACAAATGCCACTATTGTATCATTTGGCAATAAGTCTGACGCACACATGCAATGTAGTACACATTGTGGTACTTGAAAGACTGAAGGTGCAAAAGATCAGCTAGAATTCATAAGGCACATCTTGCTTGGAACTATCCTATCTCTACCATAAGCCTTATAATTAGCAACCTGGGGGCTAATTGTTTTGTTCGAGCCGTAGGAGGGTGTATGATGGGGGGGGGGGGAGGGGGCTATGTATGTAGGGTGGGGGGGGGGGCTAATCATAGGGTTTGCGGTATTCTCTAATCTTATCTCCCAGAGAATGGGAAGGGTATGGGCAGGCGTCAACTAGAGATTGAAAAACAAAATGTTGAGAGATGACCTTTCTCAAGTTATTTTCCATATGTAATTTAAAGTATGGTGCTGATCGTTTATCATGCCATGTGTAGATACTAGTGTTGGGGCATGGCTGGAGAGGGGGGGACGCTGTTGGACGGGTGCACTACCAAAGGATTCACTGCAATATGGGTCCATGACCCATCCCTGCTAAATTTAGACCAAAGGACGCAGTTTGGTTCACGGGGACGTTCACGGATGCCGATCTGCACGATGGACAAGAGGGCGAGAATCACTACACATTCTTTCTGAAGAAACTGATTCGCTTCCCATACGTCGAGGTCGACAACGTCACTGCTCAAGGGTAAATGTACATACATACATACATTCATACATACATACATACATACAGGGTGGGCCAAAAAAAAAGTACCCTTTTTGCATTTTCCATAACTAGGCCAAACGGTAACGGATCGGGCTGAAATTTTGTGTGCATATAGCCAAGTAGGATCTGCACATGCCCTCCAAATTTTATTTCGATTCCTCCACCCTTGCCCGTTTTATGCCCGTTTTCCCAAAAACACCCAATTTTCGAAGTGACGGACCACATGAAAATGGGCCAAAAAAAAGTACCCCCCTCTATCTCGGCCGATCGGGGACGGATCCGGCTAAAATTTTGCAAGCTGAAAGGCACCCCCAATTCTACCTCAAACGCCAAATTTCAGCTCCTTCTGTTAAGGCTTGCTGTAGGGCGCGCTACACACACATCAAACCGCCATTCTTCAAATCTTTCTAAACATGTGCTCGATTTGAGCGCCGTTCTGCGACACAACCGCCCTCAGACGAGCTCGAAAACCGTTCTTTCGGTCAAGAATCACACTGCGAATCCACACACACACATCACACACACTGGTTCGCTGGAGGAATCCTTGAATGCCACTGAGAGTCACGTTGTGATCGCCCTTCAAAAGCCGAAAATTTTTTTTTGCTCCAAATTTGTGATTTGAATAATAATTCCAAATGATGGCTGCCAGACCAGCCGAATACGCCATTCTTCAAGAAAATTCGGCAAGGCCAAAATCAGTTGCACAGTAATATTATTATAAACACGCATGAAGCAACAGTTTGGTAAAAATGCGCATTTTGCATTACGGTTTGAATCTGTGTTACTACAGCAAGCCTTAACAGAAGGAGCTGAAATTTGGCGTTTGGGGTAGAATTGGGGTGCCTTTCAGCTTGCAAAATTTTAGCCGGATCCGTCCCCGATCGGCCGAGATAGAGGGGGGTACTTTTTTTTTTGGCCCATTTTCATGTGGTCCGTCACTTCGAAAATTGGGTGTTTTTGGGAAAACGGGCATAAAACGGGCAAGGGTGGAGGAATCGAAATAAAATTTGGAGGGCATGTGCAGATCCTACTTGGCTATATGCACACAAAATTTCAGCCCGATCCGTTACCGTTTGGCCTAGTTATGGAAAATGCAAAAAGGGTACTTTTTTTTTTGGCCCACCCTGTACATACATACATACATACATACGTACATACATACATACATACATACATACATACATACATACATACATACATACATACATACATACGTACATACATACATACATACATACATAGGAGGGCGTATCGTTTTGTTTTACACACGTGACCGCGTTGTGTGGCTGTTATGCAGTGGTGTACGACTGTAACAGCAGCCTGGTTTACAGGGTAGCGAGACTTGGCAGCTGTGCTGTGAGATTAGCCCATTCTTGGACCTTTAGGCTTTCACAAATACAAAATACAGTACAAAAATGCATACATCGGCATAATACATCGGCAGAATGTGCTATACAAAGTCCAAAATCATCAGCAAAAGCTTGCTATTGTACTGCGTACCTATGTAGACTAGTGAAGCATTTTTCTTTAGTGATTCCGATTCAAAAGGCCCCACCAGAGTCGCGTTTGTTATGTAAGTCTCTGGCCCAGCCAAGCCGAGCAAAGTACAGATCCGCGAGCAACTGCTTCCACAGCTCCAGGAGCAACTGCTGCTATGGAGCCAGTTCAAGATCGGTAGTTTAAAAGCGACTACTATATTTCACAGTCGCACTACCTAAAACTTATGAGGGTTACTATTCCTACCTGTAACCACGTTTTGCATCGGGGCAGGGGGGGTGTGCACAGCACCTTAGAAAATAACTACCATAGTGCTTCTTAGTCAAACTATAGTTCACAAAGAACGCAATTGAGAACGCAATTGGGTACCTTTGGTCAATTTTTTTGCGCCAAAACGCCAGGGTGTAGGGGTTTAAACCTCGCATGGGGCCACCACCCGACCACCCTTCCCCCAGATACAGTTAACGGAATGGATCTATTTTGCGCAGTTTTATACAAGTGTAGAGATGCACATTGATGAATCATTGTGTGCCAAACAATTTCTGCATTTCAGTCGACAAGAGCCTACCAGAAGCAGCAATTGCAACCTCGGATGGGTGGAAGAAGGCCGCCAAGCTGCTGCAGACCCACTTGAATGAAAAGATAGAACCGTGTGACGATTTTGAGCAGTTTGCTTGTGGAGACCATGGCATGAACGGAATGTTGCCAAAGAGCGTTCACAAGGCTATTGCAAATGCGTTTAAGACCAAGGTATGCGTCCTGGGTATGACAACAAGCTTGGTGTACTAAAAACCTGGCAATGCTGCAGTGTATCCACTGTATACAGTGCATCTGTACGTGTATCACTACTGCACAACAAACACATACCATGGTCGTCGTGTAGGTGAATGAGAAGAGTCTAAAGCCACTGCAGCAAGGGAAGATCTTTTATGAGAAATGTACTGCATCGAAGAACGAACTTGTCAAAGAGGATGTGCCTGCTCTGCTGAAAGATTTTGAAGACTTGGGTGGATTTCCACTCATGGATGAAAACTGGGAAGCTAAAGCTGGCTATTCATTTTCTGAAATCATGGGTTAGTTTCTTTCAGCACAAATCTTGTCGATTTGGGAGGCATTACTTACTCTCTCAGTCGTAGCAAGTGAATAATCAACAACTATTGTAGGGGTATGTAAAAAGGTGTTTAGAACATTCCTTCCTTGAATTCAGGCAAGATGTATGGAAAGTATGCAATGAGTGGTTTGTTTGCCCATGACCCTGCAAGCTCGATTATGCCAGATTATGCAGACAGCACCGAATACAAAATGTGGTTTTGGCCATTATTCATCAGCGCTAAGCCCTTTAGTTCAAATGAAATAGTTAGCCAGATCAATCGATTGGCTGTACTGGGAGCTATTAAATTGGATGAAGGAAGGTTGAAGACTGAAGCTGCTAGTTTGGCCAAGTTTTATTCTGACCTACATGACATTTACTCCAAGGAAACTGTCAAAATCACAGATATCTATGACATGAAGCTCAACAATGTGTATTCTGTGGATGAAGCAGACACAGCGATGCCAGAATTTGGTTGGAAAGCATTCATGAGAGTGGCTGGTCAAAGTCCATTTGACAAAGATTACTTTTCTACCAAGAAGATCGTAGTTCCCTCTCCTGACTTTGTCAACAAAGCGGTCCAGCTTATTAAAAGTTCCAAAATCACACTTGTACAAAATTTCCTCATGACAAGATTTGCACTGGGGCAGTTTTCCCAGATTGGAGCACTCGCACATGGTGAATACTTTGCAAAGGCTGCACTGAAGTGGGTGTCCAAAGAAGATCTCTGCGTTATGGCATCTTACCAGCTTATGCCAAACATGGTTGGAAGAATGTACATTGACTACTACTACAAGCAACAGCCTGAGATGTTGAGGTTGATTTGTGTTGTTTTTTGTACAGTGCATACAAAGTACCAAAAGAGTACGGTAGGCAAGGGTATGAAACGTAAACTGCACTGTACATGTAATTCACTTGATCATTGTCTCGTCTTGAATTCTAGAGAGAATCGACAGTTTGCCCAGGACGTAGTAGAAAAACTCGTGACCAGCTTTGGCACAACCATTGAGAACTCGTGGTTGGATGCCAAAACAAAGAAAAACTTTCAGAAGATATTGAAAAATCTGGAGAAAATTGTTGGCTGGCCAGAGTGGCTGACAGATGATGAAGAATACACCAAACGACACTCGTTTCTCAACTTCAATCCCAGTGATAGCCACTACAGAACCATAGAGAAGGCGTGGCGATTCCATGCTTGGTACTCGCTGCAGCGACTGGCTGGGAGGGTGGACAGAGCTGATAGTATTTGGGCATTGGCCGGCTTACAGAATGATGGCCCAAACGGCATTATTGACTTGCAAGTCAGTTGCAGCTTGTTTCTTAGGTTTAGACGTGTACTGCGTTAGGATGATTGATGGATGTACAACTTACTATAGTTGGTACAATATGTATGTACAGAGAAAGCTGTGGTAACCAGTTTTTGTGCAATTTAAAAAAAAAAGTTTTTTTTTTATTATTTTGAAGTTGAACAAACAGACGAAAATGTCGGCCATGTCGACCAATGTCGCTTGCAGGTGAGCAACTATGAGTCAAGGTTCACAAGGATGAACGTCAGAAGCATTGTAAGTCACCCACTTTTCCGAAAGGACTTTCCATTGGCTGTGATTTACTCTGGATTTGCGCAACAAGCTGCCCACGAATTTGGACACGCATTTGACGCGTAAGTTCGCCCGATTTGTACAACACTAAATTTGAGAGTTTGCAAATTCAAACAATTGGGAGCAATGCAGAAGGATTGATTTGAGACTGAGAATGATTACCATAAAAAAATGCAAGTGCGCACAGAAATGCAACAACAGCACAGCATCAACACTTCAATCTCTGACACATTCATATTCACACCTCATAAATTGTGCAACGCAAAATGAACAAACTGCTAGGTAAATGCAAAAA
Source organism: Paralinhomoeus sp. GSCO2_6 (assembly GCA_030248085.1). NCBI lineage: Eukaryota > Metazoa > Nematoda > Chromadorea > Monhysterida > Linhomoeidae > Paralinhomoeus > Paralinhomoeus sp. GSCO2_6. The sequence goes on from JASAMY010000090.1 coordinate 12,744, forward strand.
AAAACTAACTGAAGCACACAATTCATAATTAGTACTTTGTACTTTTCTTGTCTCACAGCAATGCTGGCCCTACGTTCGACTACAATGGCTTGCCTACAAAGCCGATTGACACCTCCTCACTGGTCGAATTCAAAAAGCGCAACAGCTGCTTCGACAAGCAGCTGTCTGCCTTCTGCAAAAAGTATCAGGCAACCGATGTTGACCAGTGCTTGCAGAGACCGGCGGCTGGTGCGGACAGCTTTGAGAGTCAAATGGGCGCAGATGGATCAGGTATTGTGTCAATCAATGAGTATTGTGTACCCTTATTTGCCACTCACTCCATAGTACAGTATACTGTATACAGTAGCATTCCAAACAGGTGTTTGCTCTTGGAGTTTGCGGATTTGTTAAAGTCGGAACGCATACGTGTATGTGGAGAGCCACTACAAGTTTCACAATGCACGTTGCACCTATGTAATGGATATGCACATTGCATGCAATCTTATGATGTACATCCAGGACGTTGATCATATGAAATGCATATGCACATTGCATGCACTCTTATAAAATACACATGAAACGTTTCTAATTTCGCGAGGACAGATGTACGTACATACAATCAAGTAGAGTAGAGGTGCAGATCGTTTGTTCAGCGAGACACACAACGTTCGCTGTGTACAAGGCGGAGCTTGAGAAGCTGGGCAAGGCTGTGGAAGAACGCTTACCTGGTGCACTGTCAAAGTACAACATGGACCAAATCTTCTTCATCTCTTGGGGATGGTCAGTAAGTGCACACTGACTAGAGTTTTGTGCTTTGTACCTAGGTTATGTATCGGCGGCGTCGGCAAGTGTTGTACATTGTGTGTGAGCGCCAATTTTAAATCTCAGTGACTTTTGCATTTTAATTTTATTCATCTCATTTTAATCTAACTGACTATAGTTGTTCATTTTCTTGTACAGCCGACCTATACGTCCCGGCCGCCTCTGTCCCGGACCGATCGGCACCTTCGGTCCGAGCTGGTCGCACGGCGCGCCTATCAAATGCACCGTATCGATTGGCTGCCGGTCCAAACTCAGATTTCTAGAAGTCGGACCGGCAGCCAATCGATACCGTGCATTTGATAGGCGCGCCCGCGTGACCGGCTCGGGCCGAAAGGTGCCGACCGGTCCGGGACGGAGGCTTGTGTTTTGGCCTTAACAACTCAGCAGTCTTCGCGAGCAAACATACAGGGTGGCCCACGATGGGTTTGCCAACTTTGACTGGCTACTGTGCTCCGCTGCGTTGGCAGATTTTGCCCAAATTTTGCACGCATGCGCTACCAAGTCCAACTTAGATATGTGAAAAATTTCAGTGGGATCCACCAATCTATCCGGGATTTATTCAGCACGACACGGAATCACTGATTTTCAAAGTGACCGCCGCTTTGCGAAATACACTTGGTGCACCTGCCAGCAACGGAACGGCAAATTCGAGAGCACAAATCGGCGTCAAAGTGGGCAAACGCATTTTCAATAGCTTCTTTGAGCTCTTCTATGGAATTGGACGGCTGCGAATAGACCACCTCCTTAACGATACCCCACACCGAAAAGTCGACCGGAGTGAGGTCGGGCGACCTGGGCGGCCAGTCGAACGGTCCTCCACGACCCAGCCAGCGGTTGGGGAATGCCTCGTGAAGCCAGTCCTTGACCTGGCGAGCGAAGTGCGGGGGGGCCCCGTCTTGCTGGAAAACGATCGCGTCGACATCAGGCCACTCCGCAATCTCTGGCCAAACTTCGTTCTGCAGCAACTCCAGGTAGGAGTCGCCAGTCACAGTTCCAGCAAAGAAAAAGGGGCCGATGATTCCGCTGCTGGAGATGCCGACCCAACACATCACACCTGGACTGTTCACTTCTTTTTCAAGCACCTCGTGTGGATTTTCACTGGCCCAATAAACCGAATTGTGGCGGTTGACCCGGCCATTGAGCTTGAATTGGGCCTCATCTGACCACAAAATTCGATCGCAAAACTGCTCGTCAAGATGACACTGCTCAAGAAACCACTCGCAGAATTCCAAACGACGGTCGGGGTCGTCTTCGTTCAAAGCTTGAAGCAGCCGGGGCCGATATGGGCGCAAGCTGGCGCTTTTGAGAATTCGCTGAAGCGAGGTGCGCGCGAGTCCCGTTTGGGCGGCAAGGCGGCGAGTCGACTTCTTTGGAGACCGTCTGATTGCCGCTAGCACCCTTTGCTCGGTCGATCCCGTTCTCTTGGGCTTCGGCAGTTGCCTCTTGATCTCCCCCACTGAACCGGTTTCCTCGAACCGCTTGACAATGTTCAGGACTGTCTGGTGGTTGCAGGTTTGCCATTCAGGAAAATCTCGCTTCAGACGTCTAGCGGTTTCGCGAGAATTTTTGACTTCATAATAAATTTGCACAGTTTTCACTCGCTTTTGAAGGCTTAGACGCTGACTTTCGGCCATCTTGTCGACTTTCTAACACTGACATCAGCACGCCACACAACAGATGCAAATTCGCATACCGTACATCATTGACGTGAAAAATCAGGAATTCCATTTGAGCACCATTATTGCAAAAAAAACTCATCGGTCAAGGGTAAAACCTGGTACATATCTAAGTTGGACTTGGTAGCGCATGCGTGCAAAATTTGGGCAAAATCTGCCAACGCAGCGGAGCACAGTAGCCAGTCAAAGTTGGCAAACCCATCGTGGGCCACCCTGTATATCTACGTTAATCGCTCTTAACTGCGCCACATGAAACAGTTGTACCTGTAGGTGTCTCTAGTTCACCACTGTTATACAGGTACGCCTGTTCCTACACTGGCAACCCGCCCCCATCGGCCTTTCGCTTCGAGACGCTGCGCAACTGGCCCCAATTCCACGCTGCCTCTGACTGCGACATCGGCACCAAGATGAATCCCCGACAACAGTGCGACGTGTGGGCGAAGAATGTCAGAGTCTAAAGCAGTGAACAGAGCTATAAACATACATATTCAAGCGTCGCACATATGTGAACCGTAGACCCTGTAATTGGTCAATTGGTTCTCCAGGGAAGTACGTGAAAGCAGCGATCCGACGTGACACGTGCCAACATCATCATGGATCACTCTGCCGACGTTTTGCTTGCTCGCTTTGTTCGATTCGCCGCTCTGATTCGAATTGCTGCATCATCCTCCTCACTGCTTCTCTGCAGTCTAAATATACAGTGATGTAATGGTTTGCTTGTGCGTTGCTTGTGCCTGCGCCTGTGAGCAACCCACTGGGAGCGAGCTCGAGCGTCCAGTTGGCCCTCCGGTTCATCTTGCAGTAGGTGTCAGTAGTTGCTGTACCGCACGTGGTTCGTGTCGCACACGGGGCTCATGTCCTTGTTGCACCGGATGTAGCCGACGCGACTCCTGAAGAGTGCGCCTGAGTGTACAGGTGGAGGACAGATGCCTATGTACAGTACCCCCTCCCCCCGCAAGTAATCAACAAACCCATCAATAAACCCTTCCAAATTGCGACCAAGGTAGACAGCGGGGTTGAAATTAATGAACCCATCACCCCCTCCCCCTTCTAAAGAGGGGGCAAGGTAGTTCGATTTTGATCCAGGCAACATATGCATTGATTTGCGGATCAAAACTGGCACTGTCACCCAGTGTTCCTCGACTGGGACCTGCTTATCGCCTGAACGTGCTAAATGCGTAACCATTAGGGATGAGCACGGGCCTGCACATCTCGGCCCGGCCCGGCCCGCCAGATAGTCCGGCCCGTCCCGGCCCGGCCCGCACCCTCAAAATCCAGGCCAGGCCCGGCCCGGCCCGTCCAACTGCTCAATATCGCAGGCCCGGCCCGGCCCGGCCCGCAACACGAAATCAGTACAGTCACTACAGTGTACAATTTACTGAAATACCGTATGCCAATTGGCGTGATTTACTTAACGGAATGGCGCATCCACCTCTCAGAATCGCAGTTCACAACCATTTTACGGCCTTTGCACCCTTTGAGCGCGAAAGGCGCGCGTCATAGAATACAAAGTTGCTAATACGGTGCAGAATAGTCGCAGATACTTACAATGCATTACATACCGTAAACCCTATAATTAGCCCCCCCGGGGGCTAATTTTTTCGTTCGAGCTCTAGGAGGGTGTATAATTATAGGGGGGGGGCTAATTATAGGGGGAGGCTTATAAACTGGAAGTGTCGATGAGTGGGAAGATGTGTGGGCAAAAAGGCGCGTGGAGGCGATTTTTAAGCGAAAAAGGCGCTGTGCACACACGTTGGTACACTCTAACACATTTTCACACAGTCTCACATGCACATACGTGTACATACATACACATACGCGACCATACATACACCCAGACATGGAAACATGTGCGTTTTAGACGATGGTCCATTTAGGGAGGGGGTGTAATTATAGGGGGGGGGGGCTTATTAACTCAAAGTGGTCTTGGGAGGGTGTATTATTATAGGGGGGCTAATTATAGGGGGGGCTAATTATCGGGTTTACGGTAGGTACACTATCTACGTTGGCCAGCCAAGAACGTCCGGCCCGGCCCGGCCCGGCCCGCACCCTCAAAACGCAGGCCCGGCCCGGCCCGGCCCGGACAACGGGCCTGGAATTCCGGCCCGGGCCGGCCCGGCCCATGCTCATCCCTAGTAGCCATACTTCATGTAAGGTGATTTGCGCCAACACATAGTGTAATCTCTGTGTCGAAAAGGAATATTCTAAATGAAATATATATACAAATAAAAGTAACCCATTTGGACCACATTTGTAAGTACCTGTAACAAGTCTCCCTTTTTGAATTTGGATTGGATTAGGATTTGGATAACGTTTAGATCGCAATGTCTCTCTAAAACCAGCTTGTAATTTGACAGTACCTGTAAGCTGGGGGCCGTTGCATAAAAAACAAGTCGGCCCTAACTAGTAACTGGTAACTGGTAACCAGAAATTTTCCATTGCATAAAATACGAGTAACTACTAGTAAGTTACAAGTCCGCTATAACTGTGACAAGTCTTGTGAACTAGTGCTAACGGGCGATTGCGTTGCAAGATTAACTAGTGCATTTTTTGCTTAACAAGTCGCCTAACTACTCAATGCATTTCTTAACCAAGGGTCGACCCTTGGTTAGCAAAACAAAAAGTCGATTTTTTGTTCACAAATGAGTGACTCATGCAGCGATAGTGACAATGAAGCGAGAAACTGTCGCGAGAAACTGTCGTCGTCAACACAAAGTTCGGTCCAATAATAATTTTTCTCGGACTTTTTTGAAGAAAGGTTCGACTATCTCGGATGCAGTAAAGAACGCGTCTGCGCCCGTGTGAATCATGCGCTTGTTGTACACCCAGTAATTACGTAGGGTGGCCCTTCTAATTCGGGTTTGAATTATTTTATTTTGTTATGTATTCCGGTTCCAGACACAAGGCTGACGCAGAACGCCCGTATGCGCATTCTCTAGATCAACAAACGAGTGTGGTAGACCTAGCTGCTTCTCCAAAAATCGAATTTCGAGCTTCTTTTTGTAGTTTTCAAGCCACAGATTGGCCGCCTGTAACCGGGTCTGGAAGAGTGGGGGGGGGGAGTAAACGGCCGAATTCGGGGGGGGGGTGGTGTCTGGAGCAAAAAGTGCGGGGTAGCCGGCCATTTTTTTGAGTTATACTGGTACTTTTTGGTCAACAATGGGTATAAATGGGGTCTAAACAGTGTTATTTAGCTGTTTGATGGTCATATAGCACTGAAAAGCACTGAAATACACCAACATTTACTCACTTTTATCGTTTCAGACTGAGTGAAAATTCCTTGGGAAAATTCTGGGGGAGATTTGGGGGGAGTTGAAAAACTCTGCGGGGCCCCCACCCCCCCCCCCAGTTACAGGTATGCCTGTAGCTCAAGCCTAGCTTCTTTGGCCGATACAACCTTGTCGCCGCCGTTGTTAGCTTGCAACAGAGACGCGCTCGACGCTGACGAGGAAGGCGGTCGGCGGCGCTTGCAACTCGGCGCCATCGGGGTGTCGGCGACGGGTGGCGGCTGGCGCTGACTGAGGACGCTCGTCAGAGACCCACGTCTCGGTTTCCGATGCCCTCGACAAGAGCAGAGGCGGGGCCCAAAATGTCCAGCACCTTTTTGTCGACGTTGTCAAGCACAGCGTCCGCACCGCCCTCCGCCTCTGTCGACTTTTCGCGCTTTTTCTGCAAACAGCACGCGTCCGTTTTTATATGTTTACTACTGGCTCAGAAAAATTTTAACGTTGGTGACCAGCGTCCTCTTTTTCAAGTTTGGCCAAGCAGTGTCTCGCAGGTACGTCCAGTCCTTGGAGTCCTATGGCAGAGAAATGCCAGCCGATTTGCAATTCTGCCAAATTTCTTCCCATCGCGTTTGTTTCTCCTTTGCCGTCAATTTCTGACTAAATTTGCCGAAGAACACGTCTTTCTTGTCGGAAATCCAAGTCAAGAGTGCTAACTTCCTCTCAAAATTCAGCTCGGTTCGACCGCGAGTGATTTTTCTTATGGTTTTCTTTTCACTTCAACGGATTTTTTTGAAAATTTTTCGGTAACTACTAGTTTTGAGAACTTGTTAGTTACTACTAGTTGCTTGTCATTTATGCAACGCTTCCTAACTAGACTTGTCAGTAACAAGTAACTACTGGTTACACGTTACAATAACTAGACTTGTTTTTTATGCAACGTCCCCCTGGACAGTCACTGGGTGGCAACAACGCCTGTGCTTGTACGAAAAGGATGACCAAAATGAGCAGAGTGCAACGCTCCATTCTTTATGCCTTTTTTTGCAGAATAATATGTTTGGTTCAAACACTGGTATATAAGCAAGGCGTCTTGAACAGGCGGTGTGGATGAATAGAAACCTGTTTGAATGTATAGATCAATTCATCACAGGTCTTGTAAGCGAACCTACAGCTACAACAATGCACAATTCACTGGCGTGACAAAGACAGCCTAACGACCAAGTCGTTCTTTTGAGTATTATCACAAAGAAGCCAATGATTGTTGTTTGCAGCATTGATTCTCTATCGAAGCATTGATTCCGAACAATGCTTCGATAGAATGAAAGCATCCAAGCTAAGCCTGGTAACACAAAATGGCAACAACACTATGCAATTCCCGCTATGAAGAATGTGGTACCTACATACGAATGTGTATGTGCGACGTATATAAACCACAAAAGAAGAAAAAAATAAAAGAAAACGCAAAAGGAACTCGTTCATTTGCGTTTATGTCATCAACTTCGTCTTGTAAGTCGCGACCGATCGAATATATACGTCGTATCGATTCTGTGGCAAACGCTGGTGAGAATGTAAAAGAAAGCAGGGATCAGTCGTCAAGAATCACTGCGCCGGCTTGCTTTCGAATTGCGCCATCAGCCTTCTCACTGCTTCTCTGCAGTCTGAACAATCGCTTGTGTGTTGTCCTTTCTATTTGTGTCACGAGTCACGAGTGGCAGAGGCAGAGGGTGTGGCGCTGTGGTAGGGCGTCGTCCTGGCGCTCCCGTGGTTGGGGGTTCAACTCCCACCACGGTACCATTGAGAAACTACCCCCCCCCCCTCCCTGGGCTAGAGGTGAACGGTCTCATTACGTCGGTGTTGGGTGGTGCTTGGGCCTTAGGCGGCCCACCACCCACCACCCCCCACCCCCCTCCCCCTCCCTACCTTCCCTGTGGTGATAATCACCCACCCAATCGCACGATTGTTTACGGGCTTGCGCTGTGCTTGTGCGGTATTGTCAAAGAAAGATAAAGATTTAAGTGTAAAAGAAAGTGTCTCTGTCCCTGGGCAACCCACCGGGAGCGAGCTCGAGCGTCCAGTTGGCCAATCTGTTCATCCTGCAGTAGGTGCAGTAGTTGCTGTACCGCACGTGGTTCGTGTCGCACACGGGGCTCATGTCCTTGTTGCACTTGATGTTGCCACCGAGGTGCCTTAACAACAAATAATTGCAGTATTCATTTATTTAAATTGGCTATAACTCCGACACCTGTATTGTGGGCAGCCGCTATCCCGCTGCCTCTGCGCCTGTGCAAATGCTGCTGCAAACGAGACAACAAGCATCAACATCAAAGCGTTGCCCATTGCGCTGCCAAGCCGATAGGTGGGTTAACACGGTATGAACAGGCAGAGGAGCACTGCACTGGAACCGACTATGGGACAGAACTACGGGACGGATAGAGTGGTTGTCTGGCCGTTGAATAATGCAGGGAGAACACGGCCACTTACACATAGTCTGCTTTGATGCAAAGCGAAACAAAGGACACAGGAGCGAAGCAGCTGCGAGACAAATTTGTGCATCGATAAATCTAAGGAAGTAACGGTATGTGGTGACTCGTGAGAACAAGACGCAGGCATTCAATTTTTTGTCTGGGCAATGCAAAAGACGCACGCACGCAGGCACTCACTCATATTTTCAACTCGGACTCAAGCGTCCCCTCAAATTGGCCACATGAACAGTTCAATCAAAACGTCGTCATTTCTGTTCGCCCACCCGAATTGTGCCTCGGCCTCGAGACGTGCCTCAGTGTTGCTAACGGTACCTGCGATTGCCATAACGCGACACTGACACTGACTGCACAGACACGCCAATCAAGGCCGCAGCCTAGTCATATTTTTAGTCTTTGACAAACGAGTGAGTGCTCTCTCTCCTCTGCGCTCAGTGTCGGTACTGTGAACACGGAGATGTGACCATGTATTGCGTGGTTTATGCACGCCAATGTCTCCGCAATCATCAATCATCTCGCCCCGCAGTCAGTAGACCAGCTGAACAATTGCGTAGGAGCGAGCCTCGTTTGATCAGTTGCCTCCATCTCGAGGTCTGCCCGCTGCCTTGAAGTCTGATGTAGTCAGTTCGTATATTGTATACCAGTTCTAGAAACGCCACTTGCACCTAACTACAGTAGAAGTAACAATGATTGGTGCCGCCATTCTGTCAGTACTGTTGCTCAGCGCTGTTGTCGGCCATGCGAAGACTGTGGAAAACGCCTCCTACTGTGGCTACCCGTGGATCAACACCTGTGGACTTTGGAATCACAGATTCTACAAGTGTTGTGGTACGTGCGTGCATAGGAGGGGCTGTAATTATGGAGGGGCTACTACCGTGAATCCTCCAAAGGTGCCCCCGGGGCACTATTGTTGCAACGTCTGTCAAGAGGGGGGCACTACTAATTTCGTCGGATTTTTGCGCAATTTTGCAACAAAATTTAACATTAAAATGCCTTAAAATGCACACATGGTAGCCGGAATTTAAAAGTTTAATTGAAATACGTGTATTGCATATATGATTACACACAATGCATGCACTTCTAATGCAACTGGATAGCACTCAAAATTTGATTTTGGCGCGGATTTAAAATTGAATTGCTCCTGGGAGCACTATTGAAGGGGGCTTCTATTGGAGGATTTACGGTAATAGGATTTACGGTAAATTGATTTACAGCATAACGCTGTACAGTAGGTACACCCGCGCCACACGTTACCTAAATGAAGAGGTTTACATTGCTATTTGTATTGTACATGCATAGTGCCCAAAACCGGTATGGTTTGCGCGATCTTTAACAGAAGACTCCTGTTGGCTAGCCATACAATGTACATGTGCACTTGACGTGCGGTTTACACGGTACATGTATACCGTAAATCCTCCAAAAGGGCCCCCGGGGCACTATTTTTTCAACCTCTCCTTACCCGGGGGCACTATTGGAGGGGGGGCACTATTGGAGGGGGGCTTCTATTATTTCAACCTAAAAATTTTGAATGGTAATGCTAGTTTCTCTGTCAAAATTGCCGATTTTTCGGTGATTTTGATCACTTTTGCCGCATTTAATGATTGATTTACCGCTAATAGTTGCTGAAACGTACTATTATTGGTTAGTAGTAGTGTGTACACACGATATAAATGTACCTACCACTATATTTTTGCCCATAAAAGGCACATGGCACAACATACCCCTTACCCCCGGGGGCACAATTGGAGGGGGGGGGCTCTATTATTTCAACCTTGCCGTACCCGGGGGCACTATTGGAGGGGGGCTCTATTGGAGGGGGGGGGGGTGTATTGGAGGATTTACGGTAGTACATGGTACCTGTTTGAGACGCCGACAATGCGAAGTGCTTGCGCACTTCAACGCGTGTGAATCCTGATGAGGCATGCTGCGAGCAATGCACGGACATCGACAAAGTCTTCCGCAGAAAAATATGCCGATATGAAGACACGTACGAGTGCTCGCCGCCGAGTTGATGCGATTGGCAGCATCCAGACAAGCAATAGACATTAAACTGGAGCTATAAGTAAACATGAATTAATTAATCTATTTATTTAAGCGAACAAATCGGTGCCGGTATGTGTGACGTGGTAACTTGGTGCGATCCACGTGAACAAAAATGGCTCGCGATCTTTGGTTGCGTTTATTGATTGGTGGCAGAATAAATCGAACCGGCAAATTCAATCAATTGTGCAGCAACTTTGTCGCATTGAAATATCCATACCGCACTGAGCACAGCTTGCTTATTGGGCACAGTAGGACAATCTCATTTTTTATCGCATCCCCGTTAGACCACGACCAAATCGAATTCGAACGCGCGACGGTCCTGCAGCTCCCCACGATCACTTCACGCACTCGAACTTGCCCATCGAGCCAATGTTCCTCTGCTTGTATCGCAGCTCGCAGACGCACATCGGCTGGCAGACGGTGGGGCAGGACATGCCGCTGGGGCAGCTGCTGGCCGGACAGTGGTCGATCAGTGCGTGCAGCGGACACTCGCTGTGGTGTTGCCGTCCTTGCCCAGTCGTGGTGACACAGCAGACTTGGTCCAGAGAGCTGGGGCAACGGTAGCTGCTCTCGCAACTGGTGACGTTCTGCTGAGAGCAGAGGTGCGTCGTGGCTGGAATTTGGGGACGTCCTTTAACTCTCTCTCTGAGGTGTGCATTGCACGTATGTATATACCTACCGTAAATGCCCCACTAGTGCCCGGGCTGGAAGATATGAAAAGTAGAGTTGTTAAGGTTTTTTTTCAACTGGTTTTATTTACAAAAAAAATGAGTACAAACGGTATTTAAAAAAAAAGCACGGCTCTCAGGTTCTGTATGTGGAAAAAGACGGTCTTTAAAAAGAAACCACCGAGTTTGCCATTTGGCTTTTACAACTCTAATGGAAAGTACCGTTTCCGGGGGTATCTTTTGGCGGTTACGGTACACGTATACAGGGTAGGTACTGTATGTACTGAGTGCGTAGACATGCATGTGATGCGCCTGCACTCTTTCTTCTGCACTGTACTGTGCGACATATACGTCTCAGACAGCGGCGATTGGCCGCTCTCTTGAAGCCCTCCTTGCACTTGCAGGCGATATTGAACCTTCCACGATTGTATCTGCCTTTCTGGCACTCGAAGCAGTCTTCCCTCAGCTCCGAATTCAAGTCCGAGCACTCGCAGACGCCGCCCACAGGTGGGGCTGATGCGCCAGCTTCAGGCACGCGCCTGCAGCAGGACTGGTCCCACGCGCAGTCGGCGTCCACGCTGCAATTGGCGTGACCAGCAGTGCCCTCTTCGCCCAGGTTGTGGCACCAGCGACTTATGCTCGCTAAAAGGACAGAGTCAACATTGACAGAATCTAACAAAAAAAAAAGCTGTGTGTGCAGGTTGGAAGAGTTTGACCCTACCGCTTGAGAAAGCAACAGCGCCAAGCAGCAGCAGCAGCAGCTGCACCATAAGAATTGGAGGATATGGCATTTTGTCGGTTTTTTTCTCCAGAAAAGGTGAATCAGATGGTATTTTTGTCAAACGTATGGCTTGTACTGTGTAAGCTTGGCTATGTAAACACAAGGGTGGGTGTCGAAACTTGAGCTTCCACTGGCAGACGAGCGCAGTGTGTGTGCACACACATGTATGTGCGTGTACAAGAGTTAGTAGGTACAGTGGTGTACAATCACCAGCACATCTCTGTTGGTGGATCGCTTGAGTGGTACGCTGTGTCTGTTTGACAAACATTGCCCACGCTGGTGCGGCTTTGGTCTGTAGTTCGGACGTGTAACAGAGGTGTAGGTGTATGGGGGAGAAGCCAAGGGAGTGCGGGAGGAACAAGGTAGCGTCAAAAGAGCGTTGTAGAAAGCCTTGTGCGAAGTGTGACGTGAAGTGTTACATTTCCAAACGGTTCAGCCCCAGAGGCCCATAAAATCGTAAATCGCGAACAGCCCCCATCGCACTATTCTTTTGATATCTCTACCTACCCTGGGGCACTATTGAAGGGCGGCAATTGAAGGGGGCTCTACTGGAGGGTTTACAATACGGTCATACTTCTATGCATTCACTTGTGTTGTTTTGCACGTTGGATAGTTCCGGTACATGTACAGTAGTGTCCACGTAATGAGCGTGACTGGACCTGTCAGCGCTCCTTCTCCCATAATGCTGGAACCTCCAGTGTTGATCCAGAGGTTAATGTCATGTCGTCCCTGTAGCATCGCCTCGCAGAATCCGTCCAGCTGCTGGCTCTCTCCGAGTCTCTTCCGCAGCTCACGCCGCTTGTCGAGTCGCAGTCGAAGAAAGTTCGCCCGGAAGCGGTTGCAGTCACGCCGACTTTTGAACTCGTTGAGACACGCATGGACGTGGACCTTTTCAGAGACGCTCCAGCCCCTCAGCAGTAGCACCTCCCAGACGCGGCGATCCGCTGAACAATCGGCGGAGTGACCATATTTGCACCGCAGTGTGCTGTAGTCTGCTGCAGTTCCGCAACAGTACCTACCCCCAGCGTACTATGGTTGCCCTGAGACACTATTGGGATGGGGCACTATTGGAGAACTTACAGTTTGCAAGTGAAGCTCTCGAGCAACTCACAGGAGCTGAGTTGACAGCCTCCTCTGCGGCCAGGATGCCCCTGCTGCAACAAAAAGTCATTGTTACAACCCACATGACTATGCAATGTGTACAGTGTGCATCGTGTGGTGCGGGCCAAATGCAAATTGAAAGACCAGCAGCGAACCAAGCGACTGGTAGAAACGTTTGCGTCAAAATGCTGGATGGCTCAAGATGCCGCAAGAACCCTCACGCTGCTGTACGTGCATTATAAGGGACTGAAATAAAACGTTTCTGCAGCAGCCTTCAAACGTACAGTAATACTGGCTAACAGCACAGAACCGTCCGCATACATACCAGCGCTAAGCCGACGGCAGCCACCCATAATAGTGCCAGCCCAGAAGCAGCTGTCTTCATGTCGGTTTTGTCGACGTTTCTTGCGTCGTTGCGTGTGAAAGCCTCTGCCTCTGAACGCAAGTGAATTGAGTCGTCGGACAACTTTTGTTGGGAGCAGCTGCCAGTCCTTTGAAGCGCGTTTACCACACAATGCGCACAAAGAGTTGGGTTTGGAGGGGGGGGGGGCGATAGGCAACCCACGTAGCGCAATCGCGCCAGTCCGCCCTTCCCCTTGCCCTCAACATTGTTCTTGAGATCCTTTTCGCGTACATTCCTGCCCTCTCGCATCTTTTCATCGTTCCCTCCATGTCCGATGGTACATGTATGTACATTGTAGGTACACCTACATAAACATTCTAATGAAATGCACTCTTTTATGACAACCAGAGTTGCGAGGCAGTGCGCGCTCAGCCCATGGGTTGGGGACTAGGTATGAAGCTTTGATGTCACGCGTATTATTCTGTGCCTTTCGTTTGGCCGAAAGTGCTCAATTGTGTCGATTTAGCCTGTCATACAAATTCATTCTTCATTCTGCATTCTGTAAGTGCCTATAGGTGTGTTGCCTGTGTACTGTGCTAACTGGATGCTGCAGGTATCTTAGGCTATGCGTCTTTCATGGTTTGGCCAAGATACACTCAGTGCACTGACGCAAGCAGATTTTATGACTAAGCCTTGTTCACGGGCTCAGTTAGAGTAACCCACCTTTCGAATTGGCACTTTGCACCGTTTTTGCAAGCATTGGAACGGAGTTGACGTTACAGTAGGCCATCACAATAAACGCTCAATTCAAAATCTGAACGTGTAATTGCTGCTCACGAAAGTCGCTGCAAAAAATGCCATGCATACCTATAGGCAAAATTACGGTTTATCGATGCGTCCATATTTATTGTGCAAAAAAGGTCTTTTTTTCTTGTAAGAATATTCCGCGGTCGAATTCGTTCTATGCAATCGCTACTGTACCTTGAAGTGTCTCTCAGAGCGAGAAACAGCCAACCGACACTTGGTTTCGCTATCATAAAGGGAAGCTATGTAGATGTGTGTCACTGGGCATTACGCGCTACTTTGTCTTATCAAAGTATCCTTGAAGCAACACAGTTCACTGGTTGCACAACGCAGAAAATATGAAAGCTGCCATCCTCACGGTTGCACTTGCAGGTTGGTCGTCACACCGTAGATCCTCTAATAGTGCCCCCGGGCACCATTCTTTCAATGTCTTTCACGAGAGGGCACTGTTAATTTTGTCAGATTTTTGCGCAATTTTGCAGCAAAATTTAAGCCCCCAGGGGCACTATTGGAGGAGGTGGGGGCTTTTGTTGGAGGATTTACGGTATTTTTACTATTGTTAGGTACAACATACTCACATTATAATTCGTCATAGATAGATTTGTCGCAATGTAGACAGTGCAGTACTCTAAATTGCCCGGTTCAAATGCAAACTTGTTCAGCACTCTGCATGCTGTCTTTGGGCATGGCCATGGAGGCGCCTCCACTGAAAACTGTGCCAGGCCGAAAGGGTCTCTCGGTCCAGTGCTCCATTTGCATGACTACGTTCGCTCTCGGTGGTGTGGCCCTGTATCACAGAGTGAAATGTCAAAAGGCACATAAACGAGGAGTTGCTTTTCAAAATTTTACACCCTGGGCTTACATTGTTCATTTTAAAACTCTGCCTCTGACTGATCTTTGTAGACATTGACGATGTGTCCAACTACCGAGAAATAGTGTGAACATGGGGTATTCTTTAGGAAAAAGAAGACGGTTGCGCCTTCACTGCCGCCATGGTTGGGTTTGTGAGCGGAGGCGCCGTCGGAGTGCCAGCTTGTCTGGTGAGAACTGTGCTTTTTTGTTTGTTTTTTTTTTGTTTGTGTAGTTTTCAAACTGACTGACTGACAGCTTGGGGCACCCAATGTCCAGCCAGTCGGCAATGTCTCCCCTCAGAACCAAAAACGTATTGATTAAATAATTAATTCAAACTACTCTAGCACACTGAAAATGAAAATCAACAAATAAAGATTATGAGCTTTAGAGCTTTTGTTTGGAACCTTTGTCAAGTCAAGACGGTGTCGCAAAAGGTTTTTGAGTATAGTAGAGTAGATGCTAACACAGTGCGCCATTGAAATTCGTTGTTAAGCAGCACTTTCGTTTTGTTTAGCAACAAATATAAACTTTGCTTTAACCGGATTACCATTGCCAGTCTGCTACAATCAGTAAGTCTGTTTTGCAAAAACTTTTTCAACACCGTTTTGCCACTTTTTGATACCGGTTTTTTCAATAATCATTGCAGATGTTTTGCTTTACATTTTTTCGCTTCTTTTCTTACGTTGCCTCCGCCAGGCGCCAGCGTAGCGCTTGTAGTAGTACTGTAGCACACCTATGTAGGTAGGTATAGGTAGCTTGACAGGTTCTTCAACTGCAAACCATGTCTATTTGCAGCTACTGCAACCCTGCACCTTGGCCGACTTCGGAATGGACTAATGGGGCGATTGCATCACAATAACACAAGGCCGATATTATGTGAAATGTGCATGTATCGTACAGTTTATAGTTTCTCTTCCGTTGAGAACCCGAGGTGGTATTAAGTGCGTCTTTTCGTTGGGCCCGTCAGTCCGTCGCGTAATTTACTTTTGTCCTTTTCTCTGTATGCCCGTCCCTTCGTCTTGCGGAGTTTTTCCATCGCCGTGTGTCTGTCGCCTTTGAAGAAGCCCTGTCGAGAAGGCAGCGACAGGTCGCTCTGTTCAATCGCAACGGTGTCAGCATGTCTCAAAGCAAACCGTTGGTGCAACCGTTTACTAGTACGTGCTTGTTCTTTCACGAAGAGGAGCTGGCTCTGCGTCGTGAGGCCTTTGCGCTACCTGTCTTATCTAAAAGTGTTTGAAAAGCAAGAAGCAACGTAGTTCGCCGGTTGAACACGGCAGAGCAGAATATGAAGGTTGCCATCCTCTCGTTTGCAGGTTGGACGTTGTAAATGCTTGGCATACCTACATTGTACCTTCAGGTGCGTTGTATATCACGACTGGGCCAATGTCGCTGTACTTGGTATATTGTACCCAACGGCACCAACAAATAAATGGGTGTAATGCTGCTAGAGTTGAATTTACTTCAAACTGCCCACCACACTAAAAAGAAATCAAATTGATTAACTAAGTTACGCTTGTAATCTACGCAAATGCAAATGCACATGCAAACGCGTTCAGCAGTCTGCACGCTGTCTTTGTGCATAGCCATGGAGGCGCCTGAAGCGGATCGAGGACGCCTGTATAGCAAGGCTTTGTACAGCAAGTGTCCCATTTGCATGGCTATGGTCGCTTTTGGCGGCTTTGGCGTCACCTACAGCATATACTGTCGAGAGGTATGGTACCTATTAATGACCAGCAATTTCCATTGCCGTGAGACTTACATTTATCGAACAGGGGGAGATGCTAATTGTTTCAGTGGGGCTGTAGGAGTGTTGGAGGAGCTAATTGTACCGTATCTTTGTTCCTGGTAGATATTTTACTCACTAAAAATGTTTCTGACTCCGAATGCTTTTTGCAGACTCTAAACATGTTTCAACATCTACCGTAAATGCTCCAATACAACCCCCCCCCCCCTCCAATTGTGCCCCCCCCTCCAATAGTGCCCCCGGGTACGGCAAGGTTGAAATAATGGAGCCCCCCCCCCTCCAATAGTGCCCCCGGGGGTAAGGGGTGTGTTGTGCCAAGTGCCTTTTATGGGCAAAAATATAGTGGTAGGTACATTTATATCGTGTATACACACTATTACTAACCAATAATAGTACGTTTCAGCAACTATTAGCGGTAAATCAACCATTAAATGTGGCAAAAGTGATCAAAATCACCGAAAAATCGGCAATTTTGACAGCGAAACTAGCATTACCATTAAAAATTTTTAGGTTGAAATAATAGAAGCCCCCCTTCCAATGGTGCCCCCCCTCCAATAGTGCCCCCCGGGTAAGGAGAGGTTGAAAAAATAGTGCCCCGGGGGCACTATTGGAGGATTTACGGTATATACCGTAAATCCTTCAATAGAAGCCCCCTCTAATAGTGCCCCTGGGGCAAGTCAATTTTAAATTCGCGCCAAAATTAAATTTTGAATGCTACTCAGTTGCATTAAAAGTGCATGCATGGTGTGTATTCATGTGTGCAATACACGTATTTCAATTAAACTTTTAAATTCCGGCTACTTGTGTGCATTCTAAGGCATTTTAATGTTAAATTTTGCTGAAAAATTGCGCAAAAATCTGACGAAATTAATAGTGCCCCACTCTTGAGAGACATTGAAACAATAGTGCCCCGGGGGCACTATTGGAGGATTTACGGTATCTTGTATACCAACTCTCAAACTGCAGTAGCCTTTAGGAGAACCCAGACGGCTGCACGTTCGCTGCAGGCATGGTTGGATTTTTGAGCGGAGCTGCGGCTGCACTGCCAGCTTGTTTGGTGAGAATATTTTTTTTGTCTTTTGTTCCTTGTTTTTTTTGTGGTGCTACATTGTAAGCTGACTGACATCAATCCACCAGCAGCGATGAGCGAAGTAAGTAGTAAGAAGTAAGTAATTCGTTATGTTGACGACGTCAGCAAAACAAAAACAAATGCAACAGAAACAGTTCACACTTGTAATGTGTGGCTGTCTTTGTTGGAATGCGAAGAGCAGCCAGAGCATCCATTTCAAACACTGCTGGATTCTATAATTTACAAATAACAGAGTACTACCGTAAATCCTCCAATAGTGCCCCCGGGGCACTATTTTTTCAACCTCTCCTTACCCGGGGGCACTATTGGAGGGGGGGGCACTATTGGAGGGGGGGCTTCTATTATTTCAACCTAAAAATTTTGAATGGTAATGCTAGTTTCGCTGTCAAAATTGCCGATTTTTCGATGATTTTGATCACTTTTGCCACATTTAATGGTTGATTTACCGCTAATAGTTGCTGAAACGTACTAGTATTGGTTAGTAGTAGTGTGTATACACGATATAAATGTACCTACCACTATATTTTTGGCCATAAAAGGCACATGGCACAACATACCCCTTACCCCCGGGGGCACTATTGGAGGGGGGGGCTCTATTATTTCAACCTTGCCGTACCCGGGGGCACTATTGGAGGGGGGGGGGGGGGGGCACTATTGGAGGGGGGGCTGTATTGGAGGATTTACGGTATACTTCAATATGTAACACCGACAGCTCGTTCAATCTCAATCGAGCTCCTTGTTTGTGCAGCTACTGCGACAGTGCAGTTTGCCCGACTTTGGATGAGCTTTGCCATTTGAAAACTGAACCAAAGCTGACCCTTTGAAGCGAGCGTTTGAGTAGCAGCTCCATTGATGTCATGCGAAAGTCGCGGCGTGATAACGTATGTACTATTATTGACCAGGAATATTGTTGTATTGCGCAATAAAAACGCAGAATAAACAGAAACCGATGCTTGAACAACGCCAAACTGAACGTCTTCGTGTGCACCACCCCACCCGCGCACTTGTTGTTTCGTGTCCTGTTCTTAAGGGTCCTTTAAAAGGACTCCTTTTATAAGTTTATGATGAGCTGTGCATTTTAGTACCATCTATCATAACCATACACCAGCAAAACTGGCATCGATCAAATGGACGCTAAAAAGTATGAATCACACATATCGTCATGGCAGTTGCGCTTTGCCCTCTGCCTGCTCGAATTCAATTGGTCAGATGTCAATCTTGCAGACGCCAAAGATCTGAACAAATTGAGTGTGTTGGTGTTTTATATTTTGCTATTGTTATACTATTGTTTTATCTATTGTTCTATCTATTGTTTTATCTATTATCTATCTATACTATTGTTTTATCTTACATAGTCTAATCATCTACGTTGTGTGGCCTAATGAACGCAATGTGCAAGCAGTGCCCCAGCATGCAGTAGCAGTGGCTTTTGAAGCGACTAAGTCGTAAACCTTGAAGCGTATCGACTGATTCAAAACGCGACGTGGTTAAGCACCGTTTTTTTCTGCTTGCATAACCCAGGCGACGTCCCGATATCGTTATCATTGGTATGTATACTCCCACCATGTCCAATACTGCTACACTGCACAGAGCAGCGTCATTAATCTGCAGATGTGCCTCACACCCAAATGAAGGATTTATACAGGATGTTGATTGTATTGAATTGCCTTCGCCTTGCAATTGGATGATTTATAATTGCGATGCAAGCGGTGAACGGCGCAAAGCGATCCACTCACGTAGCAAGTCGACATTCCCAGCATCCCCGCGCCAAATCCGGTAAAACCGAGTGCATATCCGCAGATGTCGTAAGGCTGAGGCTGAACCAATTTTTTAATACTGACACCTTTTTTATTGAGTTGGACTACGACTACGACTATCGAGACTGGAACACCTCCAATAGTGCTAATTAGGGTTATTTGCTCATTCAGGCTTCTACCATGTAGGTTTAGAGGCCTAAACGCACTAAAACCATCGTTTTTGCTTTTTAAGCAGTTTTTGGACGATTTTGCGTTTTTTTTATTCATTCGCCTAAAAAAGACTTTAAAGAAACCGCTTTTTTGAGAAAGTCTTTTTTTTATTTTGCATAAGGCGCGCACCACCGTCTCGCATTCGCTACACGCACTATTAGAATGGTTTGACAGTGCGTTGTGTGCGTCTGCGCTTGCGCTATTGCAGTCCGAGCTCCAAATGTTATGAAGTGCATACTAAGCTTCCCTACAAATGAGTAACTAAAATGGTAAGCACTTTACGGTACCCGGGTACAGTCTACAGTCTACTTGCATGTACTTGCAGGCTAGACAAGTTTTTCAAGCTCACCCCCTTTCGGTCTTTGTATGGATCGACGCATATCGGCTTGTAGGTGAGGGCGACGGCGACTGCACCGGCCGACACCGCGGTCACGGTCTTGCAGATGTTGCACTGCCGTTCTGTGTATTCTGGCGATGGCGGCTCCACCGACATCGACAAGTCGTGCGCCGTCACGCAAGCGCATAGCGTCAGCGTTGCTGTGAACAGACGCTCTTGCTGATGGTTGAGGCGTTTTCAGTAGTGGAGTCGATTTTGAGAGTAGAGTAGGCACGCTACCGTACTTAGCGTAAATCCTCTAATAGTGCCCAAGAGGCACTGCACTAAATGCGCTGTTATGTAGAAGGTGGTACTACCAGAGAGGAGACACTGTTGCGGCAATGACTCTATGTACATACATAGCACAATGGGGTGGGGGGGGGAGGGATTTGAGCTGATGTGTTCCCTTTCCAAATGCAATTTGAACCCTATCTACTGAATATCGGAGTGAGTAATGGTTTCGATTGCAACATTACGATAACGCACATCAATTACCGTGCTGCACCATGCCGTGCGTCTGACTAGGCTTCTGCCGTAAATCTTCCAGTAGTGCTCCCAGGGCACAATACTTTCAGTCTCTCCATAACCAAGAAGCACTATTGGGGTCTCCTATTGGAGAGCTGGCAATTGTTGGTGGATTCACGGTGACAAACGTTTGTTACGATTGTTACGTGTAATTACGGCAATTAACCGCACCATGAACCCACGTTGTTAGATTTGGGACCACGCTAGGAGCCCGTCAATGGCCTCATTATACATAGCATACCCATCTCCATGACGCCTTTCCGTCATGACCTCTAATTAGCCAACGACTTTCGGAAGAACGCCATCTGTAATCTAGGGCAGCGACGGCACGAGAAAATCCGCTGAGAAGAAAGACCTCGATCTAGTGGCTCCATCAAGAATCGAACCCAGGGGTGCGCGCGAGAGGACAATTGTCTACCACTAGGCCATACGCTGCCACCACGAACCCGCTCTGACTCCTCCGACGTTCCATGCGGCCAGTGTACCTTCACAAAATGAACAACCAACAACCAATGAACACGACAACCAACCTGCAAACGAGAGGAAGACTGCCCTCATATCTTCTGCTTTTCTCACCCAGTGAACGATTCTTTCTCAGGTGTTTGTATGCTGATATGACAAAGTAGCGCGTAATGCCCTTGGACTCATGGCTAGCTTCTTTTATGATAGCGCGACGGCGCGCCCGCCTAACTGTTTTGCTAACGACCTCCTGTAAGAAACACATTCACCTACCATAGGGATTGAATAGAAAAGAATGACGCATGTACAGTGTACACGCGTTGAATGGTTGTAACAAAAAAGTTTCAAATGCATATCAGCTACGAATGTCAGTCCAAATAGAACGCCTTCTCCCCAAGAAATTGACTTTCGCAAGCACTAGTTGTAGACATTTGACGCTGTGCTTTTAATGTGCAGACCTACTGTATTGTCAATGTGCAATGTATGCGAGGACGGTGCAAACTGCAAAGTTCTGTAAAGGGCTTCCTCTAACTGATCCCGTGAACCTTGCTTGCTCAGAAACACATTGACTCTGCTTGCGTCACTGCACTGAGTGTGTCATGATTACAAGGCACCAGCTACAACGTTGCAACTTTCTTCTCGCCACCCCTTATTCTCTTCACGAGATTCTAGAGACACCAAACATAAGAAATCCATAGATATACCGATAACCAGGCTTGGGTAAAAAAATTTTATTTTATTTTTAATTAAAAAAAAAATTTAAGTTGTTTATTAAATGTTCTCAGAGACCGTTTTGGATGTCAAATTAATGTTGCAGATGGTGTTTTAAGCTTAGTAGAGTGTCAAAAACCGCCAACTAAGGCATTAAGGCCTTTTTGAAGTGCATTTTAATCAAATTTTTACTACTGATAAGTTTTTTTTTGGTGAGTCGGACTGTACGACTATGACTATCGAGCCTTGGTATGACAGCCTACGGAACAACTCCAAAAGTGCTAATTATGGTTATTTAGCCCATCCAGGCTGCTACTAAGTAGGTATATAGCGTTTACCCACTAGTGATGGCAACCTACCTAGCTAGGTTACCTACCTAGTAGGTTACCTAGCCTTTTTTCGGCCTAGGTAACCTAACCTAACCTACCTAGCGCGAAATTCGAGCTACCTGTACCTAACCTACCTACCTAGATTTTGCCGTTACCTACTAGGTTACCTACCTAAGCTAAAATTCATGGAGCCAAAAAATGGTATGTGCAAACAGCAGCATTTGCACATACAGTAGGCGAACGTGGCCGTTGTTTTCGCTTCCGGCGGTCGGATTTGCCTGGTTGTTGTCGTTGGCAAGAATATTATTTCTTTGTCAGCTGCGTCTGTGTCGAGATATTCGTAGCCTGGAATACATTGTAGTCCTTCTATGTAGTCTACAGAAACTGAATCGTTTTACTTTAAGAATGCTACTCAAGAACACCTACTGAATCAGTGTGTGGGCGGGGTTTGGACTCGAGACATCCTGACTCGTTTGGACTCGAAACCCTGAGACCTGGGTTCGAATCCCAGCACTGCAATCGCCTTTTTCCACAACTCTTCAATTGTTACATCCAGGTGGGCGGTGTTTGACGCCAGGCAATGCCGGCTCCGCCGTTTCTCCTGGTTTATAATCATGCCTGATTTGTGGAATAGGATACGTGCGAGTGTGGTGTAGTGGTTAGCATCCAGGACCGGAAACCCTGAGACCTGGGTTCGAATCCCAGCACTGCAATCGCCTTTTTTCCACAACTCTTCAATTGTTACATCCAGGTGGGCGGTGTTTGACGCCAGGCAATGCCGGCTCCGCCGTTTCTCCTGGTTTATAATCATGCGTGATTTGTGGAATAGGAGGCGTGCGAGTGTGGTGTAGTGGTTAGCATCCAGGACCGGAAACCCTGAGACCTGGGTTCGAATCCCAGCACTGCAATCGCCTTTTTTCCACAACTCTTCAATCATTCCCTCAAACTTAACATGATATAGGTTGTACAGTAATATACAGTCTCAGCTCAGAGGGGCGATCTTCATAGGAAGAACAATCATGGGGTGGGGATTCGGGGGCGTCCGCTTTAAAAAATGATGTGTATCCAACTCACTGTAGCCTCACATAAAGCCTGCAATACTGCCGCCTCCAAGTACTCTGGATTCGCCCAGATTGAAACATCTGCCCTCACCCTATTAGTGCTGCAGAAAGTGTGAAGTATATCAGTGTCGGATCCAGGATTTTGTGACGGGGGATTCTGATTTGAATGTGATTCTTAGAATATGTAGGCTATACTATAAAATTTTCCGTATTTGAATTGTGCGCATACAGCACGAAGTGCACATTAGCGTATGCACTGCTTACACTCATTAATTAATAAGAGGTGTTTACACGCACTGGATGTTAACGGCAAACAACCAAGCAACTTCAAACGCACGCACACACGCACGTACCAGCACGCACGCACGCACGCACGCACGCACGCACGCACGCACGCACGCACGCACGCACGCACTCACGCACGCACGCGCGCACGCTCGCACGCACGCACGCACGCACGCACGCACGCACGCGAACACGCGCGCACGCAAGCAGGCAGGGCGGGCAGGCAGGGCGGGCAGGCAGGCAGGCAGGGCAGGCACGCACACACACACACGCACGCAAGCAAGCACCAACGCACGCACGCACGCACGCACGCACGCACGCACGCACGCGAACACGCGCGCACGCAAACAGGCAGGGCAGGCACGCTCACACACACGCACACAAGCAAGCACGAACGCACGCACGCACGCACGTACCGGCGCGCGCGCGCGACCAACCACACACACACGCACGCACGCACCCACCCCAACACGCGCGCACGCAAGCAGGCAGGGCAGGCAGGCAGGGCAGGCACGCACACACACACGCACGCAAGCAAGCACCAACGCACGGACGCACGCACGCACTCACCGGCACGCGCTCACCGGCGCGCACGCGTGCACGCACGCACTGGCACGCACGCACCGGCACGAACCAGCACACCCGCACCGGCACGCACGCACGCACGCCTGAAATCACTGTTACATGTGGACAAGCTTGATTATTGCATTTTGGATTTGGTGAACACTTTCAAAGTTTAAAGTTAAGACTCTTAAAACCTCCTCTAACACTGTCCAGGGTAAAGACAAGCTGCATGCATAGTGCTGGCAAGCACTACTCGGAGGTTTACGCTACATGCATGCACTATTGCCTGACACTTGGAGTTACCTAAGTTACCTACCTATAACCTAAAGAATTTGCCCGATTACCTACCTACCTAGCAGCAAGATCTAGCTTACCTAACCTAACCTACCTAAGGCTTCTTTGTGACCAGTTTTACCTAACCTACCTACCTAAAAATGAAAAACGTCAAAATTGCCATCACTATTACCCACACTAAAACCGTCGCTTTGCCTATTTTTGACAATTTTGATAAAGTTTTCTTTTAATTCAAAAAATTCCAGCTTAAAAAAACAAACAAACAAACGTGTTTTAAGTTTCGTTTTATCTTGCCCAAGCCCGCCAAAAATCTTGCCCAAGCCAGGTGCGCATTCCACCGAAAAGCAGAGAGAATGCAAGAACTCGATGCAATGCTGTAACGCAATGCATTAAAATTGAAAATTAAAAAATAAGTCAGTCACAAACTTTTTAACACCTTTCAGTTAACTACACACTTAAAAAAGTACTTTTTTAAACGAGGATATTGGGTTTTCATTGTTGTTTATGGAGGATTTATCCATGGTTTTGTAGTTTTCCTTAGATTTGTGTACATGTTACCGTCCACGGCCGAGTTCCGTCCCCGGCCGCGTACACGCGCGCGGACGGAGCCAAAACGTCCACGGCCGAGTACTCGGCCGCGGACGGCGGGGAACCGTCCACGGCCGAGTACTCGGGCGTGGACGGTCCGAAATGAGCGCCGCCCGAGTACTCGGCCGTGGACGGTTGGAAGCAGCGCCGCCCGAGTACTCGGGCGTGGACGGCCCAAAGAAGCAAAGTTCGATTAAGGGGGGGGGGGAGGGAGGAGGGCAGGGGGCGTTGTTATCTGATCGTCCGCGGCTCAGGTTGGCGTGGGCCAAAAGCGCATCTCCCACTTGTAGAATGTACAATGTTCTGTATTTATCGTTGGTAAAGTACAATACAGTACAATAAAGCGCAACACAGGCACGATTATTTGGGGACCAATCAGAACAACATTTAGGGACGGAACACTCCTCAAAATCAGCAAATCACGCCAAGAACCGAAATCAAATTCCAAAACATTACTTATTGCGGCACGCTTTCGACGAATGGCATTTGCTGTTGCAGAGTCGTCTAGAGCGTTTGCACCTGCACATATTATTTGAACAGTTTTTTGCAATCGCACTTGAGAAAGCCTTGCCCAGTACCAATGGAGGCTTTGGTGGCAGCCTCACATAGGCTGATGGGCTTACTACGAGGCACTTCTTCCAGGGACATGAAGCTGTTGTCCGCGTGCAGGAACTCGGAGCGGACGGACATCTGCTTGAGGACGCCGTCCTTGGTGCCCAGAATCTAGAGGCCGTCGTTGCTATAGTCAGCACCATCGCCAGTACATTTCGCAGGTCGGCGCGGCCGCGGTCGAGGTCGGGCACGGGCACGACGACACGGAAGACAGTGTGGTGCGCGACGCTGACGCCGCCTTGGCGTCCAGTTCAGACGGCTGGCCTTCCGCCGAGAGGCTGACGTCAGCCTCTTGCAGAGCTTGCTCAAGGTCCTCCTCTGACTCTTTGGGATGCTGGGAGACAGTTACAGACGCGTGTCCACAAGTGGCCGACTGTACATACATTGTACAAGTGGGAGATGCGGCCCACGCCGACCTGAGCCGCGGAAGGTCAGATAACAACGCCCCTTAATCCCCCTTAATCGAACTTTGCTTCTTTGGGCCGTCCACGACCGAGTACTCGGGCGGCGCTGCTTCAAACTGTCCACGGCCGAGTACTTGGGCGGCGCTCATTTCGGACCGTCCACGCCCGAGTACTCGGGCGTGGACCGTTCCCCGCCGTCCGCGGCCGAGTACTCGGCCGGGGCCGGTTTGGCTCCGTCCGCGGCCGAGTATTCGGCCGTGGACGGAACTCGGGCGTGGACGGTAACATACATAGGTACAATACAATTTGTGAGCAATAACTCTTCACTGCATACACACATGTCTGTCAAACCCATCATTGCTAAATACACTACATGAAATTGAATGATATGTATCTCTCATCTGTGACATCGAACAGTCTAACAGTCTTTTGTTCTTTTCTTTAAACCATTGTTCTAACTGCAGCAATGTCCACAGTAGGTAGCCACTACTCACAAAGATAGAACCGATAACCCAGATCGCTCACTATAGATGGACATTGTTTTCAAAATATTGCAGTCACATCGATCTTATTCCAGACCTAAAAGTTGCCCAATGCAACTTAGGTACATTGTACACACTTACATGAACAAAATGGTTGGGTGTAATGCTGCCAGAGCTGAATTTAACTTCAAATTACATGCAGTTAAAAAAACAATTAAATTAATTAAATAATTTAACTAAATTAAATAAGTCTCAGCAGTTTTTTAAGAATTAAAAATTACATAAAATAGTATTTTGACTTACTTAAAAATTTAAAATGAATTTTAAAAAAAAACGTTTTTGGCTTTTTTAATAATTAAAAATAAAGAAATAAGTCTGCAGACTTTTTACTGACATCGCCAGCCATTGCCTGGAAGGGATAATTTTCCATGTCTGGGTGTATGTATGGTCGCGTATGTGTATGTACATGTATGAGGATGGGAGACAGTGTGAGAGTGTGTTAGAGTGTACCAGCGTGTGTGCGCAGCGCCTTTTTCCCTTAAAAATCGCCTCCACGCCCCTTTCCGCCCACAAAGCTTCCCACACATCGACACTTCCAGTTTATAGCCCTCCCTATAATTGGCCCCCCCCCCCACCCACCCCTACACTTATACACGTCCTAGAGCTCGAATGAAACAATTGGACTCTGGGGGCTAATTATTGGGTTTACGGTAAGCATAAACAAATACCGCAAATTCTTTAAAGAAGCCCTCCACCTCCAATGAACCCTAACCCCACCTCCTCTAATGATTGAGAGGTTGAAATCTGGGAGTAACAAATGTGGGTGGAATCAGGGAAAACGCGTCTGCATTCGTCTTCAAGAAGCGCGTAAGCAAGCATTGAGCTTCCTGACACTCGTGTGTCCTTTGTAACCTTTCCACATGCATGGCTCGTGCTCTTTTCAGCATCCTGCGGTGCGTACATGTACATACCTACACTTGGGTGCGTTTGTCATACCACGGTCTTTGTAGATGCAGTTGGGGGGGGGGGGGATAGTAGGTTGCGCTATCATAAAACGAAGCTTGCGGTTAGTTCGAGGTCATTGCACGCTGCTTTGTGTTATCAATAAAACTGAGGAGCAACCATACCCCATTGGGCAAGGCAAGTAATATGGCTGCCGCTTTTCTCACGCTTGCAGGTTGGTCGTGTATGTAATTCTCGATCACGCTTAGCGTAAATGCTGGGTAGCTGGGTAGCGCTTAGCGTAGTGCTTGAGAGAGCGTGAAATCATGCAAGATTGCTCCTGCTGTGCGTACATATACACTGTACGTCCTACACATGTTAGAATACTCTCTACGTGGCCCAGATAATGTTCTGAGGTGCTTTTGAAAAGCAAAAAAACGTATTAAAAAACGTATTAGAAATAGTTTTATTTAAAAAAAAAAACGATTTGGCCATTTGGTTTTTTCGCCGCGCCTCAGCGCAGCGAGTTCATATCTGGACGGAAAAATTCGTAATAGTCTGTCCGTCTGTCTGTTTGTTCGTCCGTCTGTCCGTCCACTACTGACCCGTAGAGTGGACGAGTATACGAGACGAGTGTTTTTGTGTATTTTACACGTACATACACATACACATGCACATACACAAGCAAAATCCAATATACATATACATACACAAACATGATGGAATACACAAAGTTTGCGTATTTTTTAGTTTGTGCATTTCTACTGTATTTTTATGGCTATTTTGAGAGGTGCCTGGATAATCTTTTTCAGAAATCGATATCTGCGGCTTCGCGCAACGACTCTACAAGTAAATCTATGTTCATTTGTTCATTGTTTGTTTGTTCTTCCGTTTTTTTTCCACTATGGTCATGTACAACTTCTCAGAGGACGAACGTCTGCCGAGTGCCGACACCACGCCCCACTATCATCGTCTTTCCCAATAGCCCCATCGCCAGTGCAGCGCCATCGCGTCTGCGTGCGTGCGTGTGTGCGTGCGTGGGTGCGTGCGTGCGTGCGTGCGTGCGTGCGTGCGTGCGTGCGTGCGTGCGTGCTTGCGTGCGTGCGTGCGTGCGTGCGTGCGTGCGTGCGTGCGTGCGTGCGTGCGTGCGTGCGTGCGTGCGTGCGTGCGTGCGTGCGTGCGTGCGTGCGTGCGTGCGTGCGTGCGTGCGTGCGTGCGTGCGTGCGTGCGCACGTGCGGGCGGTCGTGCGTGCGCACGATCTTAACTCTTAACACGCTCTAAAACTATTCTAACTTCTAATACTCTAACTTGTGTCTATTTTCCTCTCTCCTATTGAGGGTGGCGGATCGGATCAAATATGCGCGTACACTTCTATTGAGAACACGCGTATACGCGCAGGGGCGGATCTAGGGAGGGGCGCAAGCCCCCCCCCCCCCTTGAGGGTCGGGACAGCCAATATTTTTCAACAGGGTGCCCTGTGAACAAAGTCGTGGATTGCAAAGGTAGGCAGGCAAAGAGGGCAGAAGGGCGAAGCGGTAAAAAATTGTAACTGTTTTGCTTAGGTTAACACCCTCATAAGTGGAACATTTTTGCATGCGGGCTGTGTTGTGTGTACAAGTTCGGACTAGGTGATATAGCAGGGCAGCACGTCCAGGCCAGCCATTTGTTCTTTTGGCAAAATTCGATTTCAAGCGATTGTTGCAGAAATAGAGTATGCCTTTGCAGCTCCCTATGCGGATCTCCAGGCCAGCCATTTGCTCTTTTGGCAAAATTCGACTTGAAGCGATTGTTGCAGAAATAGTGTATGCCTTTGCAGCTCCCTATACGGATCTCCAGGCCAGCCATTTGCTCTTTTGGCAAAATTCGATTTCAAGCGATTGTTGCAGAAATAGTGTATGCCTTTGCAGCTCCCTATGCGGATCTCCAGGCCAGCCATTTGCTCTTTTGGCAAAATTCGATTTCAAGCGATTGTTGCAGAAATAGTGTATGCCTTTGCAGCTCCCTATGCGGATCTCCAGGCCAGCCATTTGCTCTTTTGGCAAAATTCGAATTCAAGCGATTGTTGCAGAAGTAGTGTATGCCTTTGCAGCTCCCTATGCGGATCTCCAGGCCAGCCATTTGCTCTTTTGGCAAAATTCGAATTCAAGCGATTGTTGCAGAAGTAGTGTATGCCTTTGCAGCTCCCTATGCGGATCTCCAGGCCAGCCATTTGCTCCTTATGCCTTTGCAGCTCCCTATGCTAGCCAGCCACCCACTCCCGCCTGCTACCGGGCTACTCCGCTGGTGCCATAAGGCAGCGTTGACTCCTTTGGCCCTGTATTAGGGCGGGGGGGGGGGGGGGGGCAGCGCCGATGCTTTTCAGGCGCATCAGTGCATTCCTGTGTACCTACGCTAGAGTTGGGCGCGTATTTTTTCAAACGTATTTTTTTTTTTTCGAAAAAAATACACGTATTTTTTTTTAAAAAATACATCGCCTCCCGTATCTTATTTTAAAAAAGTTCGGTCGTAGTCGTAATCGTAAGGTCATAGTCGTAAATCGGAGTCGTAATCCTGTCTTTTGTTTGGTCAACCTGGTATATAATAAAACATTTGTTGTTATTAATCAATGTACCCTACATTGAAGAGCATATGTGACTTGTGTGGGTGGGTACAACTACCACAAGACGATTTGTTTTACATCATATATTCTTACGACGCTTAGATTTCGTTTACGGTAGGTTTCGGACGTAGCAGACGCACACCCAACAATTGGTTCTGCTAGATTTAGCTATTGCTACCTCCTCTACGCGCCCTCAATCTCTGTGTCGCGCCCTGCGTCGCGTTCTTTGTTTGGTGCGTGCCCTCATTGCTGACTTTTGGATGCCAAGGTCGCGCATTTCTCCGCTTACGCACCACTCACCCACACACCCACATATGTACACACACACATACATTTGGTGAAATACATACATACATACATACATACATACACCCCTACACGTCCTCTTGCGGAATTGCGAGCTGTATAAGCGGTAGCGGTACCGCTTCAATAGGAAATATCGGGCATGAAATCGCTCATATAATAGCAATAAAATTATTAAAAAAACTAATGGCGGTGGTCGTCTACCTGAAAGTGCAGCAGGTTTTTCGGTTGTTGGCTTAACTTAACTTAATTTAACTGGCTTAGCTTGCTTATGTAACCATACTTGTCCCTTGCATTTTCTTTGCTTAAACTTGACTTTAATTGGCTGAAATAGCTTTGTCTGTCGCCCGAGAGACTCATTTTCACTGCCAATAATTAGTTTCCGTGCGTTTTACAGTTCATTTCATATGTATGTATCAAGAACAATTGCGAGAACCACTTTTAAATTTCAAGCAAGTGCTTGAAGTAGCGTCTTGAACACGCCTGTGTCGTGCTTGAACTGGCATACGCCATAAGAGTAGCATCTCGTTCAAGTCAAGACTAAAGTTCAAGCAAATGCTAGAATCTCGAACTTGAGTCTAGAACTGTGCATACGCGCCCAGAACCGTGCGCGCAAGAGGCCGATTCTCTGCAACTCATACCTGGGACCTTGAAATGAAAAGAAAAGTTAACTTGTTAGTTGAAGTTAAGCTATTTAAAAGTTGAAAAGTTAAGCTAGCTTTAACTTGAGTTTTCGAAGTCTGAATAACTTGAGCTAACTTTAACTTGAGTTAGACGCTCTAAATAACTTTTCACTCTAAATAACTTGAGTAACTCAAGTTAACTTGTGCTGAAATTAACTATTAAAAACTTTAAAAAATTTGAATATACCGTGCACACACAGCTGCATCAGAAGGAAATCCTGCCCGATTTTTGTGGTGTTGTCTGTCATGTCCACACAACCAGTCGCCATGCTACCCATTGCGGACATCAGCAAAGAAGAACGACGTGTAAAAGTTGCTTGTCGCCATGTTCTCTGGGTCGTGTTCTTTCATTCAAGAAGCACTACATTACTGCGCACGTGCGAACTAATGTAATTACGGTGATTTGGAAACATATACAGCACGTTTCGAAAATCTTTTGGTTGATGGAGCTAACTTCTGCAACTCAAAGTTAAAGTTACGTTGACTTGTAGCTTGTTTTTCAAAATCGAGGGTCAAGTTAACTAACTTAACTTAACCTGTCTCAAAATTTTTAACTTGAAAAAATAACTTAACTTAACTTGAATAATTTTTTGGCAAGTTCCCAGGTATGCTGCCACTAGGCCATACACAGCCTCGGGCAATTGCTCTAACAGAAAAACATATTTTGAAGAACCTCGCTTTTCGCGACCGCAACCGTGTTGGCGTTTCGTCTGATGGCGCGACGCTGGCGCGCCAGCGACGTCAGTGCGACCGCGTAGCAGCAAGCGCAGCCGACGGAGCTGACCATCAAGTAGAACGTCAGGAGCGTGAGCATGGCCGTCATCGTCTTCTAGATATGGTGGGGGCTGCGTGCGTGCGTGCGTGTGTGCGTGCCGGTGCGTGCGTGCCGGTGGTGCGTGCCAGTGCGTGCATGCCGGTGCGCGCGTGCTTACTAACCCCGTTATTGCCATCTCTGAGGACCACGACGGCGATGAGACGGCCGTCGGTGGCGTTCGCCAGCCGATAGCCGGTCCTTTCGAAAGACAACACGACGGGAACGCACCAGCAGCCCCACAAGCTAACCGCCAGCGCCACCACCAACGCTGGTCGCGTTGTCCACAACTGCAAGTAGGGAGGCACGCAGTGGCCAGGTGGCAGGGAGCCTTATAGGGGGGTGTTCTAATTATAGAGACGGGGGCTTATAAACTGGAAGTGTCGATGTGTGGGTGGGACGTTTTGTGGGTGGAAAGGCGCGTGGAGACGATTTTAACAGACGATGGTCCATTCAGGGAGGAGGCGGCCAGTAGAAATAGGGGGGAGGGCTTATAAACTCAAAGTGGTCTTAGGAGGGTGTATGATTATAGGGGAAAGGCTAATTATAAGGTTTACGGTATAGAATTTGGTCCTTGGAAGTAATGGGCCGGGGGCTGGTCCGGAATTTCAGGCCCGTTTTGCCGGCCGGGCCGGGCCGGGCCTGCGTTTCGAGGGTGCGGGCCGGGCCGGGCCGGGCCTGCGTTTTGAGGGTGCGAGCCGGGCCGGGCCTGCGTTTTGAGGGTGCGAGCCGGGCCGGGCCTGCGTTTTGAGGGTGCGGGCCGGGCCGGACTATCTGGCGGCCCGGGCCGGGCCGATATGTGCAGGCCCGTGCTCATCCCTAGTATGCAGTGCACAGTGAATTCGGCATAGTAATCTGTTGCGTGGGCTAGGCAATTTGGAGCTTTTCTTGTGGTTTTGTCGGGGCAGGCAAAAGTTAGCGAACCCACTCGTTCGTACGTAGCTGGAAAGGCGAGCGCCATCATGCGGTTGACGCCGATTGCCAAGACACCAGACCACTGGGCGCATTGGGCCCACAGGAACACGATGAGCAGCAGCGTCGCCATGAATTCGCCGTGAGAAACCAGTAGCCGGTGTCGCGGTATAAGTCATCCCCAGGCTAACTGATCCCCCGGGTTAACTTATCCCGGAATAAGTCATCCGGGCGGATGACTTATTCCCCAAAACGTGCGGGCTATGTCATCCCCCCAGCGGGCCAATTAATCCCCCCCAGGCGGATGAAGTTGCATGAGGCGACGGGTGACGCGTGTTTAGTTGGCATCAACGCAAGTGCAACAGCAGTGGTGGTGCTTGATTAGATGACACTTGATCAGATGTAAACACAGAAAACGTCGTATGCAATTTAATTCCGCCTAATTCGTACGGGATCTGGGTTTACAAGATTTTATTCCTACGAATGTGGACGTGTTCTATAATTTAAGAGGAGTATCGAAAATGACGGAGAAGAGCAATATGCCAGCGAGAAACGCAAAAGTTGCGCTGTGGTCGGAATTGACACCACAACCCTCAGAGAGAGTTCCTAGCTATCCGTGCCAGCGCCAAGATGTCTGCCGAGGTGTACGATCACACGGGCCTTGGTCGGGAACAAGCAATAGAGGCGTCACGGACGAGCAGCCACAATTCCACTACATTCCATTGGAGCCGACTTAATTGGCATTCAGCCTATATTTACTTAGCCATCAGCCATTATACGTAGCATATCAGCCGTTTTACTTAGCGTTCGGCAGATTTATACTTCAATGCAGCCAAATTTCCTGAGCAAATGCGCATCATTTATTTAGTAAACAATTCGATGCATTGCGCAACCCATAGGAAGTCGAACTCTGCAAGTGGAACGTCCTCATGACTTTTAAGATAGGGGGATACATTGGCCCGGCTGGGGGATAAGTTATTCCGGACAAATGGCGGAATAAGTCATCCGGGGGATGACTTATTCTGGGGGATGACTTATTTCGTGACACCGGCGGGAGAACACGCCCCACTCGGGCAGGCGGTGCGACGCGTACACGTTGACCAGATACAGCTGGTCGAAGACGCCGACGGCGATGCTCTAAATAGCTTGCGGTTCTAAATAGCTTGTGGAGAGCGCTGGCTCGCAAGGACGCACGCACGCACGCACGCACGCACGCACGCACGCACGCACGCACGCACGCACGCACGCACGCTGGTCGCTTAAAAAGGTGGGTGGAAGGTAATCTCGACCAGAAAATAGGTTCTAGTCATTGACATTTTGAGGACGAAAGGTCTCACTCTAAGGGGGCTTTTATTGCAGAATTTATGGCTCGTACCAGTTGAAAGAAGGACGTTCCGAGCTTGGGGTCGCGTCTATACTTGACAAGAACGACGAGTAGCATCGCGTAAAGGACAAAGGAGATGGCTGCTAGCGACACCGCCAGCAGCTCGGTGGCGTGCAAGTTCCACAGAGCAAAGGACATGGTCCAAATCGACGCTAAATCGCGTCACATTTAGTGCAACAGCTGAGCGTTGTGTGTGTAGAGCGTAACCGGTCGCCCCCCCCCCCCCGGGGACTTGTTGTTGTGCGTCGTTGAGCGCGCGACCCAATCATTGACGCGTTTTGATAAAAGTTATTAAAGGATAGATTGCAGATAAACGGAAGCCATAAACAAGGTCTGAGGAGCAGATATATTGGTCAGCAGACGTCATGGAGTCGGAACTTAAATAGGGCTTCAGCTGCGCTGGTTCAGGTTTCAGAATACTGTACGCAATGCGCAATCCACCAGTAGCACCACAGTATTCATTTGAATTGCATTGGTCGTCTTGATACCTATCTTGTTTAAATATGGAAGAGTGCCAAGGAATAAGTTCCACGCGGGAAATTCCATCGGGCCAATTACTGTATCATCGCATGATCACTAGTCGAGCAGGGCCTTTTTCTTCGATCCATAAATGGTGTCTTCCAGTTTGCACATTCCGATGACCTTAAAGTGGCTTTGTGAACACCTACATAATCATCAATATGTGTTAATGATAATTGTTTGAGTTTATAAAGTTTGCTTGAATGACCTTTTCAAAATGTTTCTCTTTACTTACTTACAATCTGTGTGTGATGTGTGATGCAATGAAGTTTGATTCTGCGAACCCTACACAAATATAAACCTTCACGGAATGACGGATGAAATCCGACTGTAATAGTTCAACATCTGTCTCTAGTATTCACCTTTTGACGACAGCCAGATCAGCAAATAAATAGAAAAATAACAAAAAAATGATAGTGAAGACTATTTAATGAATTCAGCAATCGAACTGCGCGTTAGACTGTTGGCAAATGTAGGTATACTGTACTTACTTTTGCGAATGCAAGAATAGTATCGCACAATGTATTTGTAATGCTGTACAAATTCATACCATGCATGCTGGAGTCCCAACGACTCCGCCCAGTGCAAATCCCAATCCGCCGACGAGAAACCCACACGGGTCCAACCTGTCGCTCTAAGGAGAAATGTGTTTTATACGCACACATTTTGTTCGATCACGCACGCACGCACGCACGCACGCACGCACGCACGCACGCACGCACCACACAGTGTAAGTGTAAACTGAGAATAGTATACCTATGTAGGCTTCCAATAGATCAACTTGTCCATACCTGAGGACACATTTCTTCATAGCCCAGAAGAAAGGTCACTATCACTCCAATACCGACTCCTGTGAGTACGCATTTTTTGCAAGTCTCGTAAGTCCGTCCATTGTCATTCAAAGAACGTTTAAAAGAAGCTGTTTCCATGGCCAAACACAGCGACAGCGTACAAGTTGCTGAAAGTGCAAGACACAGACCGGTCTGCATTTGGCCGGTTTGAAGTTGCCTGATTTTCAGATTTACATATCACAGGCCGCGTGCTGTCAGTTCTGAAGTTTGAACCTTAGGGAGGGGCTAATTACCTAATTGGTGTCTGGAGTGGGGCTCATAACGTTCAAGGACGGTGCGCTATGTAATTGTAGAGGAAAAGGCTTGTGTGCTTTTTGAGGGGGGGGGGGGTTGCGGTATTTCTAATTTGACAACCAACCTGCAAACGTGATTAAAGCAGCCCTCATAGTTAAAACCTTTGCTTTGCTCACTCTGTAAAAAAAAACAATTGTTTCTCAGCAATAGACAGAGTAGCGTGTACTTCAGCTCAAAGCTATTATGTATTGTACATGTACATGTACATTGCACTGTAGCTTCGTTTGATGATAGCGAAAATTCGTGCCGGCCCAACCGTTTCACTAAGGGTCCGCATTGAGAAACACATGCCGATACCGTAGTGATTGTATAGAATAAAGACGCATGTTACTTTAAGCCGCACTGAAGAGCTGCTAGGTACGATGATTGCGACAAACGCGACATGGGTTTGGTCCAGTCCTTATGCATGTATCAGTTGCTGAAGTTGCAGTGTTTCTACAAGATTTGATGCAGTTTCTGCATACTTTCGGAAGCATAAACTGCGTCAGTTACAGTTGCATTTGGCAACTGTACGTTTATTGACGTTTTACTGTGCTGACGCACTCAACGTGTACGTGTACAATGTATGCGAGAACGGTCCAAAGTGTCATGGCACTGAGTGTATTCCGACTACACGTACACCTAAACCGGCATGCACAAAGAGCTGCATAACTACATATTCAACACTATGAGTGGTGGCCACTGCTTTGTTGCTAACATGCCGATGTGTATTGACTGGCACTCTCTAATATAGACTACAGGTACAGACCAATAAAACTGGCACGTCGGAGAAATCAAGAATATTTTGATACGATTTTCCATTCGTTTTTATTCGATCACCGCAACATAGCAAGCCTAATAGGTTCGAAAATGCGGCCTGTCATCTGGGCTGCCATTCGTGGGACGTTTGTGGCTCCTAGACATGGGTGCATCACGCGCACTAGGTATGCACTTACATGGGGCAGCGTCCATCACACAGACACAGGTACACATACTATAGTCTGTCAAATGCTCGTGAACTGGAGGTTTTTTGGGAAAATATCGAAGGTGCTTGAGAATTAATTAAGAAGATACTATATAGATGGATAGCCCAGCTGGAGCTCCGATTTATTCTGGTCCTTATTTGCAATTCGGAAACTACCCATCCCACAATTGCAACTGACACCAAAAAATCACCTTTTTACTGGAAGGACCTAGCTTGCTGAAAATTGCAGGATCGATAGGTGCCGACAGGGCCATCTTTCACTCCAAAAATGGTTCAATTCGAATCGTGAGATTTTGAGATATCGCCAAAACAAAATTTCAGAAAACATTAAAAATGGCCAAAATTTTTGGGTTTTTTTGCTGTCTGTTTGACGTATTATATGTCACCGGAGAATGGGTGTAATGTAGTCAAATTTGACATGCGTTTGGGCGATTGCGTCCGTTACACATCCCCCAACTTTCAATCGTATCCATAAGAGGAGCACAGAGTTATGGTGCAAGGATTAGTGACACTGCAAATAGTGCATTCCTATAGTCTTTCTGTCTGTGCGATTTTGTCATGTTGACTCATGACAGCTCTATTCTCTATCTTTGAGTGCACGCACAAGCAACTATGGCACTATTTGCAACTCATTGGCTAATGGCTTGAATCTGGTGCTAGTAGAATGAGTCAACTCAAAAGTCAAAAATTTGAGCTTGTCGACTCTGACAGTTTCTCAGCCTTCTCTCTAGACGGGAAAGTCCAATCAAAAAATTGAAAATGTACTTTTTGCGTGGCGGCTGTGGGCACATGGTGGCCAAATTTCAGACCATTCCACCAAAGCACACCCGAATGGCATCGAATTTAGTGAGCGTCGCCGCGGAAAATGGAAATTGCACCATAATAGCGCCACAGAAGGAGTCAGAGCAAAAATTTGCATATCATTGGAAAGGTCTTGGTCTGGACTATATGCGAGCAAAACATTTCATTTCGATCCAGCATACGGTTCTCGAGATATTAACAAGGTGCCCCTAGATTTTTGGAAAATCGCGATTTTGGCCATTTGTTACGTTTTCTGAAATTTTGTTTTGGCGATATCTCAAAATCTCACGATTCGAATTGAACCATTTTTGGAGTGAAAGATGGCCCTGTCGGTACCTATCGATCCTGCAATTTTCAGCAAGCTAGGTCCTTCCAGTAAAAAGGTGATTTTTTGGTGTCAGTTGCAATTGTGGGATGGGTAGTTTCCGAATTGCAAATAAGGACCAGAATAAATCGGAGCTCCAGCTGGGCTATCCATCTATATAGTATGTTCTTAATTAATTCTCAAGCACCTTTGATATTTTCCCAAAAAACCTCCAGTTCACGAGCATTTGACACAGACTTTAGTAAATACTAGCGCGCTCGCGCGCGCCTTCGGCGCGCGCTCACGCGCTAGGTCGCTCGCCGCTTCGCGGCTCGCGACGCTAGCGGGCTCGGCGCTGCGCGCCTCGCCTCCTTTGGGCTCGCCGCTTCGCGGCTCGCCCCTAGTGAGAAGCGCAAGCAGTGTGTCAGTACATACGCCACAGTGTGTGTCAGTGAGAAGCATCTCTGGGTGGGTGCTGGGTGTGAGGTTGTGTGCAGTGGTGTTCACACAGAAGGCGTTGGGCAGTAAGTCGCTGACCATCTTCATCATGGTCTTCTAGTGGCTCTCGACCATGCCATGTGCGTGTGTGTGCGTGTGCGAGTGCTCAGAGTCACAAGGGAGTGTTCTCTATCAATTTGGTGCTGGCGCACTCTGACCAGTACATGGTCTTCAATGGACAGGGTGTTGAAGTCGATCACGACCTTGGACTTCGCCAAATCGGATCGGTCTTCCACTAAGCCCGTGCACACCCTTGGTACACAGGGACTATCGCGCCACAGTTCTCACCAGTCTTCCTCGACTCAGTGTTGAGAAATCGATTTTTGTTACTTAAATTTACATTTCAAAAAATTATTTCTCTCTTGTCTTGAGGGCGGCAAGTCTGAAACTTGGTGTGTACACTACCTTAGTGTAGGCCTACGCGCCCCACTACCTCGCTCCCTCGCCAGCCCCCAGCCACCAGTAGAAATAGAGACCCGGCATATCTTTTCATAGAGAAGTACAGCAGAGACCACCGAGTACAATTGCACGTCACCACCAACCAACAATTACAACAACCCATATAGCACCCCTCCAGGGCCCGCCCAGCTTCAGGGGAAAGTGCGGACACACAGACAGACAGACAGGGCGATTAGAGTATGAGATGTATGTAACGTATGTACACATTGTGCGTTCCTGATTGTATTGAGCATAGTTATAACTAACCAAGTCAGCGCAGCACAAACAAAAGCTTGCGCAGCGCAGCGCAGCGCAGCGCAGCGCAGCACAAGAAAGAAATGCCATATTCTGTAGCTTTCTCATTTTCTCATGATGAAAGTGAAGAAGTCTGTGTTGGTTGAGTATTCGACGCGCGTTGCTCAGTTAGCCTATGTAATTAGGGCGTCTGCGCACTCATGCGTGCATTTGGCCCGTTGACTGTGCACTGCTGCTGTACGCTATGCAAGCTGATAAGCTCCCACGAGCGACCATCTCGGTGTCTGCTCCCAAACTTCCTCAGCGGTTCATCTTCTGCACGGGAAAGGGCGTAAACTAAAGGTTAAGCCAAACCTTCAGTTCAGCATGAAAGCTGCACTCTTTGCCTTTCTAGGTCCGTTTGCATCGCTTCTCCCACAGAAGACATCAACATGGTCAGGGGTTGTCGAAATTCAGCCACCGCGCTGCTCGCCACTTTTTGCTACGCTGGAGATCCTTAGAAGCCGAGGAAGCAGCAGCAACTGCGGAGTGGAGCGAGCGAGCAGTGCGAGACGTGTCTTGGCGCCGTGTCCATGACCTGCGGGGTCGTGGCCATCGTACTGGGACGCAAGTATTTGTGCGGAGCGGTGGCAGCAAATGCGCTATACAATTACCGTAACTACTCTAATAGAGCCCCCTCCATTGTGTCTCCTCCATTAGTGTCCCGGTTAGGCAAGGTTGAACGTATAGTGCCCTCCTCCAATAGTGCCCCCTGGTAAAAAGAGGTTGAAAGAAGAAGGGTGCCCCAGGGGCAGTGTTGGAGGATTTACGGTATGTGCAATTACCGAATTTTTGTTTTAAATTCGAGCTGGAAAAATTATAAACAGAATGCAATTGTTTAGCTAAAGTCGCCGGACGCTTGTTTCCGGCTGTTGGCCGTTCTCGGTGTGGGCGCCGGCGTGCTCGGCGCCATTCCATCGTGCGCAGTAAGCAATCATATCACATCATATCATCAACCATTTGTTGTACTATCAGTTCGGTTCTGATAATCTTCACTCCAACTACCCGACCCCTTCGATCGCTGTCACATCGGAAGCTCTCGAACAGACCAGCCCATTCTATTTACCAGAAGAATGACTGGCTGGTCTGCTGTAAACACTACAAAATTGGGATTGGGATTCCCAATCCCTCTAATTGGGATTGGGATAGAGGTGGTACCGTATTATTAGGCAATTTTGATGCAATGTTCGTTCAGAACATGGGAGTGTGAACGCTGGCTGACATACCGGGTAAAAAGAGCATCAGCTACTGAAAAAAGTGCTATTGAAGGGATTCCAAGTAATGATCCACTGATCAGATCAAATCATAAGCAAGAAATTGGACATGTTTAGAAAAATAAAAAAAATTGTGGATTTACTTGTAGCCGCGGCATGCATTGCAAACATTGAGGAAAGCAGTGCTTGCAACAACGGGAAAAACAGTATAGTGCACAATGACTATAATAACACAGAAGAATTTGAAGGTTATACTGAAAATAATTACGGTCCCATATTAATTAATTAATTTGGAGCCCACATCTGTCAGATTCGTCCTATCGGTCGCTACCACTGACACCCAATTTACACAAGTGTGTCTACTTCATTTGCTATTGCTTGTTTTTGCCGTTTGTTGGGGGTTCTTTCTGAAGCTGCGGCGGTTGCGTTCGCGAAAAAAGTCAGGCTATCAAGGACCGACGCGCCAGCGTTTCTACGTTGCTTTGGACGGCGTTTCTGTTTAGTGAGCGCCGCGAGAAGCCGCCTCGCGACGCTCCCGGCCTTGTCGAACCGCCGCTCACAGCCGCCCTCTACCATTCCCGAGTGGGTGTGCGCCAAGGTGGCGTGGAGAGAAGCGAAGCGTCGGGTCAGCGCTGTGCGCAGAGCGCAAGGCACTAGGCTGTCCGGTGTGTGTGGTCATCGATCCACTTCGCTCTCTGGGCGACACAGACACCGCACAGGGCTGCCTTGGTTGGTGGCGGGATGGAGATAGAGGCCTCAATGCGCGGTTGATTTTGATTTTTTTTTCTTTTTCTGAGCAGCACCGAGCGAGTTGCCTCGCTCGCCGCCAGGCGTCACCTGCGCGTGTATAGGAGCAGCCCAACAACACGCGAACAATACTGCGTTGTATACGTAGCGAGCGACTTTGGAACACTGACTGGGCGGGTGAAATACGTTTTCTAGAACAGCTGATTGTTTGAATTCTCGGAACATCTTGGAACAATAGATGTAGCACGCACGCACGCGCGCACGTAATTATAGGGGGGGGGGGCGAATAAACTCAAGGTGGTCTTGGGACGGGGTGTACTTAAATATAATGGCGGCTAAATAAAGGAGAGGGCTTATAAGGTTTGCTGTAGTGTAGTGCCAAAGTGCCAAAGATGTACGTATGCTGCATGCATGACCACAATTATTCCCGATGTGACACACAAACACACAGTGACAGTGCATGGACGACTCTTAAATATATCAAAATCTTGCGCATGTTTTGTTTTCCACAAATAATCACTGTCAAAAGGTAAATATCACTTGAGTCAACTCAGAGTCGGAAATTCGTCCAGCGAACACACTCCCGCGATCTAAAGAAAAATATTCTCAAAATCACAAATTTTCAAAAGCGCATTACACAAAATACCGAATCGAATTTACAGTTCAGAAAATCGGAAGAAAATTCATACTACCGTACAATGCACGAATTCAATACCTACCGTAAATCCTCCAATAGTGCCCCCCCTCTCAAATAGTGCCCCCCCCCCCCCTTGGGGCAAGAACTACCATACGATTTGCGTTATACAGGGACCCAAATCAAGCAGTAGTTGCGTTTACGTGGTGTGTCTGTGTGCACAGCTGTGCACTCATTAATAGATGACATTTCCGCTTCTTGGAACTGTTGATTACCTAAGGAACGCTATGCGCCACCGGGTAAAGGGAGGTTGAAAGTATGGTGCCCCGGGGCACTATTGGAGGACTTACAGTAATTCCACCATACACGAGCAATGCTCACCGCACACGATGGAATGGCGATCATGGCGCCAACGCCCAAACCAAGCATGCCCACCAGCCAGCCGCAAGCGTCCATCGGCTTTGGCTGAACAAATATTGCGCGTATACCGAAATTGGACAACAGCTCCAACTTACCAAGATCAGCAAATTGAGTTTTCCTCGAACGAACAAACTTTTACCAAAAAACTAAATAGTAGGCCTCCTCTCATGGTATGCGCCCCCCCCCCCTCCTCTACGATAAACAGCACAGCCTTCCCTCCCAGACCTCAGCCAAAATCGTAAAGGCACCCTCCCAATTGTAGTGCAAAATACATACAGGTATGTACAGGTATATATGCAGTATGCACATTCCAAATTGTTGTACATATTCTGGTGGACTGTGGGTGATATTTGCACCTACCGCAAAAGTGTTCATGCCGTTAAGCGTATGATAGGCGCTCCCCTCGTGATCGTGATATGAAAGGAATGCTCTTCTCCTCCCAGATGGCATAAATCTCCTTGTTCCATGTTATCCCCCTGCGGAAAACGCCACAAGGGCGGAGCAATGGCATGGCCTAGTCGCGGAAACGCCCCCGTTTTTGGAATTTGGGGGATCGTAAGTGACCAACCTCTCCACACATGGGCTCGTAGCCTAGTGCCAAGGCAACCGCTCCACCGGTCATCGACAGCACCCCAACGCACGTCTTGCATTTCTCGCTCATGGCCGGCGGTTCCGGCTTCTTGGGCTCCTCGGCGACGCAACAGTAAGCTCCGAGCAGCGCTGTGACTGAATAATACTTCGCAAAATTACAATTGAAATTCACAGAACTCCAGAAAAGAACTAGTGGAACGGACCTGCAAAGGTGAGGAGTGCAGCTTTCATGTTGAACCGGGCAAGTTTCGCTTCTCCTTTCCGTGTGTATTTCTGACCCTTTTTCTCGTCTGAAGTTGAGCAACTAAAGACGTTTACGGGAGAAGGCCAAGGAGACTCGCTAGTGGCAGCTTATCAGCTTGCGTACAGCAGCAGTTAGTCAACGTGCAAAGTGCAGGGATTGTTGGACCAACGCCCTTCGGTTCGACTAATGCAGTGCTTGCAAACACGCGACACTGCACACGTTGATACTCCAACAACATTCACTCTCATTAGAAGTCGACAAGACACTAGAGGTGACACAGGAACAGTATTGAACCGCGTAAAGCCCAGAGTTTCATTAAATCGCGAGAAGTGAAACGCAGAAAAAGTTGGTCATTGCAGATCAAGCCATGTCTAGGGACATTTGGAATTCCCAAGTGCCGATTTAGCGTCGTCGTTGACGGTGCACTAACACTATTAGGAACACCCGTTTTCTGCAATGGATGGCATTTACGGATTCTATGTTTGCTGTACTGCGTGTTCTAAAATGCTCTCAAGAAGAAACGCCTAGTGTACCGTGAAGTCCAAAGAACCATTCGGTACAAATTACTGGTTCATTTGACCTTTGTATCTGGTAGAGGATGCGCCAATGAAGACAAAGTCATAAAATGCAAGCGCGTCAGGCTTGTCAAAGAACCGGGGTCTTTGTGTGTGTGTGTGTGTGTGTGTGTGTGTGTGTGTGTGTGTGTGTGTGTGTGTGTGTGTGTGTGTGTGTGTTTGGAGAGAACGCACGTGCGCACAACGCACGTGTGCCGATCTGCACACATGCTGCTGCTGACAACCGGCACGCACGCACGCACGCACGCACGCACGCACGCACGCACGCACGCACGCAGTTGCTGGCATGCATTCACGCTGGCATGCACAGCCTCTTAGG
The DNA here is from genome assembly GCA_030248085.1 of Paralinhomoeus sp. GSCO2_6. Taxonomy (NCBI): domain Eukaryota; kingdom Metazoa; phylum Nematoda; class Chromadorea; order Monhysterida; family Linhomoeidae; genus Paralinhomoeus; species Paralinhomoeus sp. GSCO2_6. Next base: position 56,350 of record JASAMY010000090.1, read on the forward strand.
CACTGTTGCGCACCTGGCACGTTATAATAAGGGCGAGGCGCAAAGCCCTGAGCAAGTCCCTATGCTAGGGTCGCGAGCCGCGAGCTCGCGACCGTAGCGCGTGAGCGCGCTTCCAAGGAAGCATATCTGAGACTGTGAATGTTGCACCTCATACACCAGTTCTTCTCACTAGCACTGTCCTACAATTTCCTTGTGTGGGTCGCGCTGATATTTTGGGGACTAGTAACTGTAAAACCATCATTTAACCATAAATTTGGGAGAATGTGATCAAAAGCGTTCAATCGACAATTTTGAGTGAAAAATTTGCTCTACCATTCGAAATTTCGAGGTCGAAGTTAAGGCTGATTCATAATTAACGGTCTTCCCATCGGTCTCGGTCTCGGTCTCGGTCTTCGCATCGGTCTCGGTCTCGGTCTCGGTCTTTTTGACCCATGCAAAACTGACAACGCGTTGCCTCCGGTCTCTCAATGATCTTCGGTCGAATGCGCGCCTTTCAGCGTATTTAGGAGCGTACTGTGGCCCTTGTTTTCGACCTGTTTCATATTTTTATGCGACTTCCCTAGAAACCAAAAAAGCACATGCAGTAGCCGACGAGAACGCACTATCACCAGACAGACAGACAGACATTGTGCGGCAGACGCAGACCGCCCCCAGCGCTTCTGGCCGCCGCCACGGGCGCGGACGCCGCTACAGGAACTGTCGTCAGCGCCGGCGTCGACACTGTGGCCGCTGCTGCCGACGCTTTCGCTGACGCTGCCGCTTTTGCCGACGCTTACAGAAAATGTAGGACACTGCCGTCGGGCCGTCCACTATGTAATGGCGGCGCAGATTTTCCCGCCGCCGTGTCTTTAGAGACGTGCTGCCATGCCGCCGCCGTTTTTTTTTTTTGATTTTTGGTATTAGAGCGGTCGTCAATTATCCAAGGAGACGGGCCGCCTACACCTGTTGAATAAACTAAATCTTAAACTCTTCCTTGTTTTCAATTTCGGCAAATTTCCTAGTCGCTTTACCCTTACGCGAATGCCGACAAATTCTTTGAGGGTCACGGCTATAGTAAAGCGTGACTACGGTAGCGCGCGCGTTCAACACGAGTTCAATGAAGACCGATGAAGACCGGAGCAAATGTTCAAAGTTCCCAACATCGTCGGTCTCGGTCTCGGTCTCGGTCTTCGCATCGGTCTTGGCTGTTTAGCATGGGAAGACCGAGACCGAGACCGAGACCGAGACCGAGACCGAGACCGATGGGAAGACCGTTAATTGTGAATCAGCCTTTATGGTTGTTGTTGTTGTTGGTTTGGGGGCGACTCTAGGAAGCCTTTGAGAGGCCCATTTAGAATACCCCAAAGCAACGTTCACTCTTAGAGCTCCTCGAAGCGTCCAGAGGCATGGCACAGCCCCAGGACATCTTTTAGAGTGGAGAGCCTTTATGGTGGAATTGAGTGAAAAGTTTGCCCTTCCAACAGTGCTCCTGCAATAGTGCCCCCCCCCCAGATAAGGAGACGTTGAAAGCGTGGTTACTTGGGGGGCACAATTAGAGGATTAGTGGTACTATCACCCCGTTGTCAAGCGAGCGAGTAGCTAGAGAGCGAGTAGCTCAGTGGCAGGGCGTCGTGCTCGGGGGTTCAACTCCCTTCCACCGAGGTCACTGAGTCACTAATCCCCTTGGGGAGAAGAGGATGAACGCTCTGGTTGGCTCGGTGTCGGGCGGCTCCGGGGCTTCGGCCCGAAATCCGTGCCAGGTGGGCGGCCCACCTTCCCTCGCGGGAAAAGAGCGCCGTGGTTGTGATAGAGTGATATACTCGCGCTTGGTCATTCCCCAATGCTTGACATTGTCTACGCCTCCACGGTCTGTTTGGATTGCGTCAAATAAAACAGTTTTTTAAAGCGTTTCCATTTCTTGCGAACCGTTTGTTTTCCACAACTTCATCACTGTTAAAAGGTCAATATCACTTCCGTCAATCAACTCTGAGCAACTTCTGTCACACTGGAATATCGTCGACCGTGCACAGTCCGACGACCTGCAGGACAATTGTCTCAAAATTTGCAAATTTCCATGTAAAATACCGTATATACCCTAGAAGACCGACAGACTAGCGACTACTGTTCAGGTCGGAAAAGAACCTTTGGAGTTCAGAAAGTCGGAAGAAAATTCATACTACCGTACAATACACGAATGATTTGCAAAAATACAAAAATGATAATGATACATACAAAAAATGTTCACCGCGCATAATGGAATGGCGGTCACGGCAGCAACGCCCAAACCAGTCAGGAACAAGAAAAAGCCACAACCGTCTATTTGATGTGGCATCGGCTTGGGTGGCTGAAATTTAAATTGCTTTTACAGTCGCTGCCAGTTCCACGTGTAGAAAATTCAGATTTCTTCTCGAACAACCTACCATGTACCGTAATTCCTCCAATAGTGCCCCCGGGGCACTGTAGTTTCAATGTCTCTCAAGAGGGGGGCACTATTAATTTCGTCTGATTTTTGCGCAATTGTTGCGCAGCAAAATTTAACATTAAGATGCCTTAAAATGCACACAGGTAGCCGGAATTTAAAAGTCTAATTAAAATACGTGTATTGCACACGTGATCTGCATGCAGTTTTAATGCAACTGGGTTACATTCAAAATTTGGTTTTGGCGCGAATTTAAAATCGACTTGCCCCCGAAAGCACTATTTGACGGGGGGGGGGGGCTTCTATTAGAGGCACCGAAGTGCTCACTCATTATATGCCCCCCTCTCTACCAAATCCGACACCCCCTCCCCTCCTGTCTGTCTAGAGCCGCACAATTAGCACGAGACATTCGGAAGAACGGAACGCCCGCCATCTGTAATCTAGGGCAGCGACAGCACGAGACAATGCACCGATAAGGTAGTGGCTCCATCAAGAATCGAACTCAGAACCGTGCGGAAAACAGGCCGATTCTCTGCCACTAGGCCACACGCTACCCCGAATTTGATGAAGCCACTCCGCCATTTTGTACAGTGTTTGTGTCTGTCTTTTACATGTTCTGATCGTACAGTATTTGACGAACCTCTCCACACTTGGATTTGTAGAATAGGCGAACGACCGCGGGACCGCCGACCAGCGACGGAACGGCGATGCACGCCAGACATTTCGGGCTGGGGTCTCCCAGGGTCTTGGGCTTCAGAGGCTCTCCCGTGACGACGCAACAGTAAGCTCCGATCAGCGCCGTCACTAAATGAGTGAGTATTTCGCCTATCATAAACCCGATAATTAGCCCCAACCCCCTATAATTGCACCCCCTCCTACGTGCCTACTGCTCGAATGAAACAATTAGCCCCCAGGTGCCGAATTATAGGGTTTACGGTAATTGTAGGTGCAAAAATTACACTTGTCTAATTTTCTACAAAAGACCTAATGAAACCACGACCTGCAAAGCTGAGGAGTGCAGCTTTCATGTTGGACAGAGAGTATGGCTGTTCACCTTTACACGTACATTCGCTAGGCTTTTGCTTGGCTAAAGCTCGAACAAGCGAGCACGTCTGCGAGCGAAAGCAAAGAACGCGCGTGGCAGCTTATCAGCTTGCCTGTGGCAGCGACTAATCAACGCGCGAACTATGTACACGGACGTGTACACAAAATTTGCAAGGACATGGTTGGGCCAACCGACGCCCTTCGTTGGCCTAACGCAGCCGCCGGAAGATGCTTCACGCAATAGTGCCCTCTCCTCTATTGTCTGTTCAAAAAAAAAGGCACTGGCTGTTTTTTTTGGCGATTTTATGTTATGTAGCGAAAAATTGTTGAGAAGATGATACATCAGTGGCTAGAGGAGCCGTAGTGGCGTACTGGCGATTTGAAAAATCTTAAATCGGAAAACATGCATCCCACACCTTGACACAACACAAAAATTTCGACTTTTTATCCACTGGACGGATTTTCTTGAAATTTGCAGCGTACGTAGTCCCATGTTGGCTCATCTCAATCCCCAAAAATCGAATCGATCGGATCACGCGTTGTCGAAATATAAGCGCTGGAAGAAGGCACCGCCCAAATTTTGATTTCCATTGTAATGCCCAAAAACAGCAAAAATATGTCACAAAGGGTTTAATTCTTTGTCGGAGCAAAAAATGTTACACAGCTGGGATGGAGCACAAAGTAAGGGCTTTCAAACCATCTGGTTATTTTTCGACCTACATAAGCGGTGAATGTATTACAGTGCGTTTTACAGCATTGCATCGATGAATCGGTGCAACCACCATTATTCACATGTTGTTTGCAGTTGTCGAGAAATCGAGAAATATGTGCACCAAACAATAGGGCACATACAGGAGTATGACATGCTAAGAGCACGGCCTAACTGATGCACGCATGCTGCAGCAACAGGTGCTCAAAGTTGCTGGGTTTTAATGCAACAGTTGCCAAGTCACATACTGACGGTTGTGTGTCCGTTTCTCGAGCTGTGGAAGTCACACCAAGATAAAACTTGGCCACTCCATTGGGCTGTTTGTCGGCTCTCCTCAAGTTAAAAATTTTGGCTTATATCGTACGCTTATACGTAGTTTGATCGATTAGTGTGCTGCAAAGGCCTCACATCGCAAACAACCGAGTCAACGCCCCCCATTTCCCCAATGTTACACAATCTACAGCACTATTAAACAATATCAAGGTATTATTTAGAGATACACGGTACCAGCTTCCGTCGCCGCAACTTTCCTGTTACTCGTTGTTGCTTTGCGTATCGTCACAATACATCTTTCGGGCGCGCACAGTTGCGTTGCACAACACTGCACGTTGTTTGGTTCACACAGCGCACAGCAAGTGTAAAGGGAGTGTCCGTGTAAACCCCTAGCCAACAGTTCGACATGGCGCGCACAATCGGAATTGGTAAAATTGCCCTTTTTCATAATAAAAAAAAACAAATGAGTAATTTTGAAAATTTAGGCTTCCTCTTGACCGCATGCTTGATGACAAGCACTTTGGCCATGCCAGCCCCACTGATGTGAGAGCGTTTCATTTGTTCGTTACCGCCTTCATACATCAGTTTTTACATACGCCGGTTTTGATTTGCTTTTTCGAGGGTATTCGAGGCTAGCACTCTGGAGGGAGGGGAGGGGGGATTGTACTTATAGGTGTGATCAGTCGGTCTGCGCGTGTGTTTCTGCGCAACAAATGCGTGTCAATTAATAAATATTCGAGTAAAAAGCGAACATTTTAAGGGCGCCCTGCACGGTGACGTGCAACAAGGCCTTGAAGAGGGAAATCAAACGCGCCGACAACGGCATCACCGACTTTGACGTGCCCACGTTCTTCGTCGACACCTACACACCCGAGGGACTGGAGGACGCCTGCGGGTATTCGTTTGCCCGCAGGCAGCATAATTAGGCCTCCCCGCTTCTTACGACCCTCATGAAACAGTTTGACTCCAGGGTTGCTGATTATGAATCTAGGTATCATAGAAAGTCAGAGCGCCAAGTGCATCCCATTGTTCACTCTGGGGAACTCTGGGGAACTCTGGGGTTCACCCTTACGCCTTAGCATGAGACCGTTCATACCTTTCCCAAGGGTACGAATGCCTGGCTGTGCATCTTTGTGGTGCATACAGCACAGTGGAAGTTGAACTCCCAAAGCATAGGAGTGCCGAGTCGAGACCCTACCACTGAGCTCTTCTACTCTGTCCCTCCTATGTACACTGTAACTGTGACTGACTCGTTTGAATTCGTTTCCAGGCGGTACAATTCTTCAAAAGCGGATTTCTGCTTCTCCAAATGCGAGACGTTCAACGCGACCAACTATCCCTATTACGAGCTACTATGCAATGGTACCCAAGCGGAATGTGAGTCACGATGACGCCCACCTCAACTGGCTGAATGAGCGCGGTCCATGGACGTGTGAACCTATAAATAAACTATAAATTAATCTCAACTCAGAGTAGCGAAACGCCTCAGTACTGTACACTGTAGTACATATGTAACAGGATCACTGACTCTGATCTACAGAACTGCAAACCGAGGTCAGTACTGATTTTTAAAGTCAATAGTGTACAGTAAACCCAAACTCGGAAAAGAGCCGCAGACAAGGGCGACGTCATTCTTCAGGCAAGTTCTACAAATTTTACTAAATACCGTAAACCCTATAATTATCCCCCTATAATTAGCCCCCCCCCTATAATTACGCCCCCTCCCTAAATGAACCATCGTCTAAAAGGCACATGTTTCCATGTCTGGGTGTATGTATGGTCGCGTATGTGTATGTATGTACACGTATGTGTATGTGAGACTGTGTGAGAGTGTGTTAGAGTGTACCAACGTGTGTGCACAGCGCCTTTGTTTCCCTTGAAAATCGCCTCCACGCGCCTTTTTGCCCACACATCTTCCCACTCATCGACACCTCCAGTTTATAAGCCCCCCCTATAATTAGCCCCCTCCCCCTATAATTATACACCCTCCTAGAGCTTGAACGAATAAATTTGCTCCTGGGGGCTAATTATAGGGTTTACGGTATATTATGTTGTGTTTTTTTGTATGTTCATATTTATTGCAAGTCTTAAATGCCCTGTCCTTATTTAAAGCCACAAATTGGCTTACTGTAGCTTGATGATTTGATTTGCAGTAATTGCCAGCGCTTCCGATTGCTTCCAAACGGCCAAGCAGAAGGGCAACGCAGCGAGTTGTACGCAAACGTGCGTTCGAGAGGTCATGCTGCCACTTCTTATGTCTGGAGCCTTCGGCAAGGGCGGACCTCCAGGTTGCTGGGCAGTACGGCGGGATTTTTATTTTGTATTTGAATATGCTAACAAAATAGGATTTTGCTATAGAGCGGTGTGCAACAGGCAGACAATAGTGGGATCCGAGAATCAGCAGACACTTTCAACCTCCCCGTACCCGAGCCGCTATAGGAGTTTGGAGGGTGTCCGCCACTGGAGTTAAAAAGTTAAAAAGTTTGAGTGACAAAAATCAGTTGCAATGTACAAAAAGCATGTACCCTACAGGTCAGTCATGCAGATGCACCTTTGCAGAGATTGACAATGTTGACATGGTTGGGAACCCTGTGGAGAGCTTCAAGAAAGTCAAGAGCGTCGCCGGTCCGATGTGCAGGTTGTGAAGAAAGGTTAAAAAAATTAAATAAGTAAAAAAAATAAAAGTTTTTGTAAATGCTCTTATTGTTGGTGGTGGTATGGTGTGACTCTAGGAGGAGAAGGAGGCAGGTTGTGAAACACAATCAACAGTCAACACCTGTTATATTCGTGAAGGTGTATACAGATGTAAATGCCCCTGCACGCACAAACGCACACAAAAACAAACCTTTGTTGCAGTCTGGCCACTTGCATGGGCAAGTGCGCAAGAGAGGCGATAATGGACCACTGCGACGACACCGTCAAATATCTCGCCGCGTCGTTCGTTCGCAAGGCGATCAATGCTTCCATGGAACAGGGTATGCAACTGCAGAAGCTCCTCGACTTGGGCATGGACAGCCTCATCCCCACCGAGTGCTTCATCATGAGAGGTGCGTGCGTGCGTGCTTTGACGTGCGTGCGTGCGTGCGTGCGTGCGTGCGTGCGTGCGTGCGTGCGTGCGTGTGTGTGCGTGCGTGCGTGCGTGCGTGCGTGCGTGCGTGCGTGCGTGCGTGCGTGCGTGCGTGCGTGCGTGCGTGCGTGCGTGCGCGCGCGCGCGTGCGTGCATGCGTGCGTGAGAATCTCTGCTGCCGTTCAGGCGGGTCGGCACCATCCGAGACAGAGCGAGCAGTGGGCGACGTGGCGAAGGCACCGGCCTTGGAGGCCAAGCAGTTCCAAGTGCTCGACAAGACGTTCCAAGTGCTGAACAAGGAAGAGAAGAAGCTGGACGTGGAGATTGAAAAGCTGAATCTGGAAAAGAAGGTCCTTGAGATGAAGCTGAACAATGACGAATAGCCGTCCTTAAGAAGAAGAATCATGAAGCATTGCAGAATGATCGCCTCTCCCGCAGCAACTCCCCTTTAGTAGAGCAGAAGCTGATGTTGCTAGAAATATAGAAACGCATTCTCGCTCTATCAATTCAATATTTGCTTGAATTCGGAATTTATCTTTCGGAAGTTGAATCGTCGTGCACGTACATAGGTATACATGTACTTTGTAGTGCAGAATGTATTGCAGTTTACAGGGTGTACGTACCCACTAACATAGATTTTAGTACAGCGCTCTTTCTTCCGACACCAACGATGTATGCACATGCACGTACAATTGTACAGTACATACAAGGTATGGGGATTTGCCAATTCTAAAGTTGCATTTCAAATGCTTGCAACCACGTTTTGGACACAACCACTCCTTCGATATGATTTCATTCGCTTTTGGATGATTTGAAGGCAATACTGCTCTCGATAAATTCCGATTGGGTACCTACAACCTAGGTAGGTTGTGCATGCATGCGGCGTGTAGGTACATTGCATCCAAGAATGTTCAACAGGAATGCATGCAACCCATTGTTTGCTCAGACGACCGGGTAGAGATTCAACACTGCCTCCTGTTCTATCAGCGATACCGCGATGGGCAGCGGAATCTTCACGCTTCCCCTTCAAATACTGCACTGCGGTTATTCAGTCACTACTGTACTACTATTTGGAACCGCGCCGCACCCGAGGTCATCTTTGCGGGCCCGCCCATGCGTCGCTGCGTGCGTGTCATCACACATTACTTTGTGCGCGATAGCGTCGTTCTTGACTCTACCATTGCTGTCTACCCAAAAACCGCTTGGATAAAGTAGGTTTGCAACAGTTTTTCTACAAACATAAAAGATTTGTCCAAGACATGTCTCTGGCTGGCCAAGTGGCACTGGTGACGGGCGCGTCCAGGGGTCTAGGCAAGGCGATCGCGGTCGAGCTGGGCAAGAAAGGCGCGACCGTCTATGTCACGGGAAGACACCCCAAGAACAAGGGCCAATCCGCCACAGGACTGCCCACGCTGCAAAGCACGGCCAATGAGGTGAGAAACAGAAATGAATCGGGTCGAGGAGATGACGTTGGAAGCAAGGTTTCATCTACAACAGCAGTAGGGACGGAGCGCGAAGTTATTATTCGCTTCCACGAACTTGTATGGCTCTTTAGACATACCGTAAACCCTCTAATTAGCCCCCCCCCTATAATTACCCCCCCCTATAATTATACACCCTCCTAAGACCACTTTGAGTTAATAAGCCCCCCCCCTATAATTACGCCCCCTCCCTAAATGGACAATCGTCTGAAAGGCAATATTTTCCATGTCTGGGTGTATGTATAGTCGCGTATGTGTATGTATGTACATGTATGTGCATGTAAGACTGTGTGAGTGTGTTAGAGTGTACCAACGTGTGTGCGCAGCGTCTTTTTCCCTTAAAAATCGCCTCCACGCTCCTTTTTTCACCAAAGCTCCACACACATCGACACTTCCAGTTTATAAGCCCCCCCCCCTATAATTAGCCCCCCCATAATTATACACCCTCCTAGAGCTCGAACGAAAAAATTAGCCCCCGGGGGGCTAATTATAGGGTTTACGGTACACGTACTTTGGAGAACGCGCGTGATCTGCCTAATCACCATCTATAGGTGTATGCAATGTATTGCTAAGACTTGAAATATGTCTGTGGGTGCTACCGACTTTTTTTGTATGTAAACATATTGCGTACCATTTCTATGCCATTGCTAATTTAATTTTTCTCTGTAAATATTTTGGTCTCCTAGGTACCTCGCTGTTGTTGTACGATCCCTCTACTGACTGTTTCGAGGCTTGCACCAATTAAAAAAAAATCATTCAGTTGATTTGAGTCACCTCAGTCACGTTCGTTGGTGGCACACCGGTAGATCACTGCAGGTCGAAGCTGCTGGGGGCAAGGCGGTCGTGAAGTACGTGGACCACTCGAAGGAGAGCGAAGTCGCGCAGCTCTTCGAAGAGATCGAAGAAGACGAGAACGGCCGATTGGACATCCTCGTCAACAACGCCTACTCAGCCGTGCAGGTGAGCTGTCATCGGCGCAGCTGCACTCCGCTGCGTCTATAGTCCAAAGTACTGTAAATCCTCCAACAGAGCTCCCCTTACCCCACACCCTCTCATTAGGTCCCTACTGAAGTAAGGCATTACGACCGGTTTTGAAGCTACGTGTACGTAACGTACCTAATGGATGCCTAAGACCAAGCACATGCTTCCCTCAGTCAGCGGCGGCAGCACGCGTCCATAGTCATCAATCACCACTTCCCCCACTTACCGTAAATCCTCCAATAGAAGCCCCCCATCCAATAGTGCCTCCCTCTCCAATAGTTCCCCCGGTTATGGCAAGGTTGAAATAATAGAGCCCCCCTCCAATAGTGCCCCCGGGGGTAAGGGGTATGTTGTGCCATGTGGCTTTTATGGGCAAAAATATAGTGGTAGGTACATTTACATCGTGTATACACACTACTGCTAACCAATACTAGTACGTTTCAGCAACTATTAACGGTAAATCAACCATTAAATGTGGCCAAAGTGATCAAAATCACCGAAAAATCGGCAATTTTGACAGCGAAACTAGCATTACCATTCAAAATTTTTAGGTTGAAATAATAGAAGCCCCCCTCTAATAGTGTCCCCCTCTCCAATAGTGCCCCCCGGGTAAGCAGAGGTTGAAAAAATAGTTCTCCGGGGGCACTATTGGAGGATTTACGGTATTTCCCCAATTAGGTAAATTGGATTACATTTTTTCAGGAGACATATACAATTTCAGCTTAATAGTGTTTCGCATTTATAGTTTTTTTTTCCGCCTCATGCGTGATTTAGCGCTGAGAGCGTCTCTTATTCATGGGTGCAGACTGCAGCAGTGCAGACACATTGATTGGCTGAGTATATTTTTTTTTGTTTGAGACCGAAGTCTCAGGCGAGAGGGGGACCCATAGGTCCTTGGATACCTCTGCCTACAAGACCGATTGTCTCAGTGAGAACAGCGATCAGGAGGCACAGTTTCGGCGTGAGCCCCTTGCCCAAGGGGGTTACTGTTATTGGCAGTCTTGCCACGCTGACGATTGAGCTCCGCACCTTGCGGTTTGGAGCCAACGCCTTAGCCCAACTGCGCAAACAGCCGCAAGAGTATTACACCATATGCCTACATATGTGGTGTATAATGTGCCTGTATCTCTATTCTCTACCACTGTCTTCGCTTTCCACCCATTGAGACTGCTTGCTCGATTCAGTCGATCGCCGCCGGATCGGCCAAGAAATTCTACGAGCTGCCTGCGTCATCGTGGCGCGACGTGAACTGCGTCGGCCTGGAGAATCACTACTGGTGCTCCGTGCACGCGGCCAGGCTCATGGCCAAGCGCAACCGAGGACTCATCGTCACCCTCTCCAGCCAGGGTGGCGTCAGACACCTCTTCAGCGTACCCTACGGAGTGGGAAAGGCCGCGGTGCGTTTCACCCGTGCCCGGCAGTGCAAGAAACCTAGACTAGCCGATGCTATGGGTAGTTTAGTCTAGGCTAGGTCTAGAGTCTATGATAGCCAGGCCTACGTAGTACCTACCATATGTAGCTTCCACTCTAGTCCAAAATACCCGACGGAGGTTTCAAACTAAATACATGTACGTGTAGTCTGACGCTGCTACCATTCGTTTTCGACCACTTGGTCATTTACTACATTTATACTGAGATTCCGCACTCCCGTTGCGCATTCAGTACATCGGAATGCTATATACCGTAAACCCTATAATTAGCCCCCCGGGGGCTAATTTTTTCGTTCGAGCTCTAGGAGGGTGTATAATTATAGGGGGGGGGGGCTAATTATAGGGGGGCTAATAAACTGGAAGTGTCGATGAGTGGGAAGAGGTGGGGGGGGGGGGAAGGCGCGTTGAGGCGATTTTTAAGGGAAAAAGGCGCTGTCCACACACGTTGGTACACTCTAACACACTGCACACAGTCTCACATACACATACGTGTACATACATACACATACGCGACCATACATACACCCAGACATGGAAACATGTGCCTTTTAGACGATGGTCCATTTAGGGAGGAGCGTAATTATAGGGGGGGGGGCTTATTAACTCAAAGTAGTCTTGGGAGGGTGTATTATTATAGAGGGGCTAATTATAGGGGGGCGGGCTAATCATAGGGTTTACGGTAATTCAGTTTCACAGAGATGTATAGCGCTTGCACTGTGCTGATAGCTTTGGAACGGTTTAGTGCGACCGGCTGGCGGCGGATATGGCTGCGGAGCTGAAGGACCGTCAGGTGGCCAGCGTCGCCCTCTGGCCCGGCGTCGTCAAGACCGAGCTCTTCCAGGAGTTCGCCAAGGACGAGACGGTGAGTGAGGGGACGTGGACAACGACACGTAGAGCGCGTGTGCGCCTTGAGTTCTCCAGTAGCGTCCTGGGCACCCGAAGGTTGAAGCAATAGTAGCCCCGACCCCCCTCTCCAATAGGGCCCCCGGAGTTAGGGGGATTGTTATGTTATGCACCTCACATGAACAAAAATGAAGTATACATACGTGTTCCCCACCAAAATAATCCTACGGCTCGAGCGAAACAATTTGAAACCCAAGGGGCAGTCAGACAGTTTACTGCATTTTGCCTTCCTGGATACGTATTCCATTGTTCATAGGATAAGGCGATCCATTCATGACATTCTCTCTTGTCCAGAGCTCGTTGGGTCCGCTGGTGAAGGCGTTCGGGGAGACGCCTTCGTTCGCCGGGCGCGCCATCGTCGCGCTGGCCGGCGACGCGGACGTTCTGAAGAAATCGGGTCGGATCCTGCTCGTGCACGATCTCGCCAACGAGTACGGATTCACCGACCTCGACGGTGCGTGTAGTATTCTCCATGCTACATTATATGTTACAATTATTTACTAACCAATTATTCTCTTCGTTCTACCAACAGCAGTGGACTTAGTAGTTAGTGATGGTACGGTTATCATGTAACATCCGGCTATGTCACATTCTTCTGGGTGCTACGTATACACTACAGTGCGTTCTTCTCAGCTGGAGTACAGTGATTTCGGACCTGCACTCTATCCACTTGATGAACAAATGCACTTACATAGGTGATGGGAGCATGCGGAGGTGGGAGGTTCTGCTGAGGCGCCTATAGGCGCTCATTGGAACGGGGAGGGTGGTCAACAGGCCAAATTTAAAATTTTGAGACATGTGATATACGTGTCAGGAATAAACAAGCAATCAATCAATCAAGCGCCTTCAGTCACTATATGTAGAAGAGATTGCATTGGGACAGGCGATGTTCTCTGCACAGTACATCTTTACGGTACATAGCTTGACTGGGAGGAGGTGAAGAGTAATGACCATAAAATCCCTAACTTGCAGGTACGAAGCCCAGTCCACCGCGGTTCGAGGATCAGCAGAAATACGTGCAAGTGATCAATCAGTTCAGGCAGATATGACTAGGCAGAGACGAGCGCCGCCGCACCGGCAAACAGTAGCAGACATTTTCATCGGAGCGACGCAAACGTCCATTGGCACAGTTCTGAGTGCGCGACGTGTTTCGGTCTCAGATCAATGATTGAACATTTATCGACTGTTTATGTACGTGTTGGGAAACATTCCTGGCGGCCGAGGTGTAGTTCGTGCTGCGTGCGATGCTTCGTTTCAGGTACACGTACAACTTGTACAGCAATGCACAAGCAATGCACAGCAACGCACAATCAAACACACGAATAAACGCAAGGCTCTGGTTTCAGGCAGGGGGGGGGGCAGCGGTTTAAGGGCGTTGGGGTGATGGAGCTTTTCATTTGAACCACCCCAACACACCCGAAAGATTTGGACTTGGTGCACGTCTCGTTAATATAGAACTTAATTTTAATCGCGAATTTGAAGGCGGTGTGAAACATTCGAGAGACCGAAATGCTGGTTTCACAGTTTGAGCCAACGTGTAACTGCAAATTGACGCTCATTGCGCTGCATATTGTCATATAGGCATGTGCGATGTCATACTCCGATACTTCCGATACTTACTTACTGTCACACAAGTGCCGTCGACTCGCCAACATCTTGGAGCACGAAAAATATTGACGAAGGTTATTTATGATCGACTCGATCTGATCGCTGACCCCCAAGACACCGCTCGCTAAGGCAGCCACGGGGCAGCGTACGGCCTAGTGGTAGACAATCGGCCTCATGCGCACACGGTCTGGGGTTCGATTCTTGATGAATCCACTGATTCCACTCCACTAGATCGAGGACTTTCCTCTCTTTTCTCCCTTTCAATGGATTTTCTCCTGCCGTCGCTGCACTAGATTGCAGATGGCGTTCTTCCGAATGTCCTTGGGTCACTATGCGTAGAGTTTAAAAAAAGACAAATGGAAAATTCGGGTGGCTTTTATTTTAATAAACCGTTTTTTAATTAGTATGTTTTTTTCAAACTTTTTTAAACTCACCTCAGAACGTAATCCGGACCAAGTAGAGGGTATTCTAACATGTGTAGGAGGTACATAGGCACAGCAGGAGCACTCTTGCATGATTGCATGATTTCATACTCCTAAGCTTACAAAACAAGCTTTGAGGAGCATAAACCAGAGTGCACTGTACTCGTACGCCAAGTATAACATGTACGATGTGGACCATGTTCCGCATTCAACGACGTAGCAGTGCAGCTCATTATTTACAGCGGAACTTGTGCCTGTCAGGATCTCACATGCACATGTGGCGCATAGCTTTGGCCGATCGTCAGCTGCAGTGAAGACACTTGATCACTTTGTCGACGTTCAGTTCACTTCTGGGTAGCTGCTGCACTATCAAAGTATCGAAGTATGACTGCAAATACATACGCATCACTAATATTTGTGCAAGGGGGGCCAAGTTACAAACAAACACTGGCATAAAATCCCCAAAAGTAACCAAAAAAGAAGAAAAAGAAGTTTTTTTAACAGACAAAAACGAGAGCCATGTTTTTTTTAATAAAACCGCTTTAATTTAAAAAACGGTTGAAAAAATAACAACTCTAATTAGGTATTTCACTCTAGACGTGAGGGGGTCATGGAAATGGGTCTGCTATACGGTACGGGTCGCAGACGGCTTCCTAGTGTTGACCCTAACAGCAACAAACAACAGGAAGCCGCAGCCGCCAGCTCGAAGAGGCTCGACTTGTGTTGTGACACCGCCTCAGCGTCATGAACTGTCAGCTGTTCGAGCGCGCACACCTCAATATTCCCCAAATTTGTGGCCCCTTCCAGAGGTGACCCAGGTTGATGAACCAATGGTGCCCCGGGGCATTATTGGAAGGTTTCTGGTGCGCTGGAGTTTGGACGCGAATAAGTTGCGCTGCGCCAGTCAAAAACGTTGCAGCTCTGCGAGAAAGCGCCTGCCGTGTACTTACTCAAATAATGATCTCACTCGATGGGTCGGTCGGTTACGTGTAGCGAAATGAGATAAAGGTACCTACCTACAGATACATGTACAGGGTGCCCACACCAGAGTATATCAATGTTTGAATACACTCTGAGCGAGCGTTGTGCCATCTACTGTCCATCCATGTCTTCCATGTGCTGAACGGCCATTCTTTAGCCACGTTTGCTAGTAAATCGCCCCAAAAACAACAAGCACAACAAGTTCGCGATTGAATCACAAATGAATATTAAGCAATAGCACGCACATGTCGGATTTGCTCGTTCCATGTACTATGCAGGCAGGCACGAGCAAATGAGGAATCCACTTCACTTGTGACTACAGGCGCAGTAGGGGTTGAGACGATCGATGAGGAACTCCAGGAAGTTGGCGGCCACCTAAAGTTTGACGTCTTTTTGGACGTGACTCACAATGCACTGACCACTCAAACCAATTCCCCAAAATACCAGCCAAGAAACCGATCAAAACGTGCAAATTTTCAATGAACATACAAGAAGAGAGAAGAAACACTGAATATTCTCTCTAATAACAAAAATCTCTAATCTACCCCGAAATACCGTTCCCAGACACACAAACACATATGTATGGTTCTGTCTACAAAATATTATTGCAACGTGTACATTGTACACCAATTCATCACGGTACGTACCCAGTGCACATATATGTAGTGTAGTGGAAGGTAAACTGCCATACCTGGAAGGTCCGCTCGAGCGCGTATGTGTCGTCCGACTGCGAGTACTGCCTGCAGCCCCTCTCAATGATGTCGTCGATATTTTGGTGTCGTTTCGAGGAGCATTTGAGCAGCGCGTTGAACGCCGTCCGCCAGTCCGTCTGCGTGTCGTGCGAGCGACTGAAATCGATGCGCAAATCGCACGGTTTATACCCTTCATCAACGCAAAATCTGGGCGAAACGGTTCCTGTTGGGCAAACCTCGTCTTTTAGCGTTTTCGTGAAACATTTGTCAGTGCACCGCACTCTGTAGGAACGCGTCACAGTCGTATACATAGGTATAGAAACGTTCAAACGTTTACATTTAACACCACATCAGTAGGAAAATTTGATGGTCAGTAGAAGTGGAAGAGTGGACTTTTTTCGCCGCACGTCAGTTCATATACGCGAGTTCATATACGGACGACAAATTTCATAATGGTCTGTTCGTCCATCCGTTCGTCCGTCTGTTACCGACCGGTTCTCCTTTATAGCTTTACGGATCGGGCCGAATTTTTTTTGAGCATTCTGAGGATGAACTTGGAGATACACGTTTCTTAGATTTATTCTAAGAAATTCATAAAAAAAATAAAAGACATTCAATATTTCTGTGTCCTCGAGCAAAATTTCTGTGAAAACACCTGCTTAAGGATAGGGCCCAATCTGGGAGGAAAATTTCTGTGTCTGGGAGCAAAATTTCTGGGTCAAATGTGGGAAAACACACCGTTAAGGAAAAGACTAGGATGTGTCCCAATCTGGGACGAAATTTCTGGGTCCTGGAGCAAAATTTCTGGGTCGATTTTGAAAGTTTCCGCTGCGTTATTTTCCTAGGCTAATGCTATACTCATGCGTTCGCCAGTACGCGCGTCCGTCCAGCCAGCCACCCACTCCCTTTCGCTACCACGCTACACAGAGCTATGGTGCCAAAAAGGGCACCTTTGGTCCCATATTAGGCACGTAACATCAGTGCGCGCGCACGCACTCACAAGGCGGCGAGGGCGATGTTGGCGCACTGCTGGAAGTCGCCCCCTTTGGTGTCGAACTCGCGAAGGTTCTCGCGGATCGATTTGATCTGATCGCTGATCGCCTGCCGCCGCTCGCTCAGGCAGCCGCAGACGGCACCCTCGAGCGCGAACAGATCCGACTTGGGACACTCCCTCAGCGTCCTGAAACACTCGTGCGCTCATACCGTAAATTCTCCAAGAGAGCCGCCCTCCAATAGTGCCCCGGGGTAGGACAAGGTTGAAATAATAGTGCCCCCGGGGGTAAAGACCGATGTACAGCTGCCAGACTTGGACACGGTCACGGACCCAGCACCGGAGTCCGCCGGACAAAAGGTGCGTTTAACAGCTGCCGGACCATCCGCCTGTTTTTTTTAAACGCGCTCCTACATCCTCTTTTGAACGGCTATTTTTGTCGGTACGGTAGAAAACAATTGGAAAAAAGCCTCGAAGCGACGAACGGCCAGCTCGACAGTATGCTGTCAATCTTCCAAACTGTCCCTCCCCCCTCTGTCTTTAGTGTGGAGGGTAGATAAAATGAGCCGATCCAAAAACGTTTCAGTCCTGCATAAAAACATCTAGAGAAATTATCCAAATAATCCCGAACACCATTGTCTTCAGCCACTTTTTACTTTCACTTTCAGCCACTTTTGTCTGTCTGACCAGAAGCCCATGACTGTAGAAGCATGCACGTCCAACAGTACGTGGGTCTGTCTGTACTGGACTGGACTGGACGTTTTATTCGGACAACCCTTTACACATCGTAGAGCCGTACACCATTGTGACAATTGGGCAAGCCGATTAAATTATTAAATTACATTAGATTAAATTACCTCTGCAGGCAGGCGTCGTTGACGTTGCAGTGTCGGTTGCGCGCGCCGGGGTCCGTGTCGTCGAGACAGTGCTGCGTGTTCGCCCAGCTGCCCGGGTCCTCGTAGAAGCACGCGTCCGCGCTCTCCCAGGCGCTCATGTGCAGGTGCGCAGACTGCAGACTGCAATGCCCCGAGAATTCTCCAATTAGCCCCACCACTCCCCCTTCAGTCTGCATGCTATTCTAGTTGATTGACCCTATAATTACATAAACCTGTAAACCCAAATTAGCCCTCTGGGGATAATTGTTTCATTCCATAGGACATAGGAGAGGGTGTATTTGTAGGGGCGGGGGCACATTTTGAAGGTTTAGGGAGTGTACAACGTATCACACTAGTAAATCAGGGTGTACGCGTCAGCGTACAACCCTAAAGGCCGGTTTATACTTCGTTAGCAGCGAACAGTGGACAAAAGCCAGCTAGCATGTTAGAATCTAGCAGCGTTAGTTTGACCGTGCTCTCTACAGTAATCGATCAAACTACTACAGTAACGAGTAGATCAAACTACTACTAATATATGTAAGCACTTCCTCAATGCGGTTTGTAGAATTTTCAGTCGCTTATAACTCTTGATTGCCAGAACCGATTTTGGCGAACGATAGCTCAAAAGAACCGCCTCCTAAACCGGAATCGAATAAGCCATCCCGCGTTTCGGTAGTCCAGCGCATTGAGGCAAAATGACCGAAAATGTTCCGAAGAAGTGGTGTTTTTTTTTCCTGTTCTGCACACATTTTTTGGGCCACCGCTCTGGAACGCTACGGGCGATTCGCACAAAACTTGGCGTGAGCAGGCGGTATACGATGGCAATTTGTGCCTCCAAGGGAAATTTCTTTAGGTGCTACGGATCTCGATTTATGGCCGATTTTGTTCATTTTTCTTGGACATTGCCGATTTTTTGGGCCAAAATCTGACAAGAGTAAAACTCGAAAAAAAGCCAAGTAAACCCCCAAATGTTTTTTGAGTTTCGTGAACTATTTCTGAAGGTGAGTTCACGGCGCTTGCATGACCTTTGAAATTCTCACCACACTTTGAGGTATTGCCAACTCAAATTTCGGTAATTTTGAGGAAATTTTGTTAGCTATAGGCGCTTCAACCGTTCGTCGCAGGGCTGTGCTGAATGATGAAAGTTACTCGTCTGGACCTGGAATAGGTCACTTTCGACAATGGGAGCGCTACGATTTCCATGCTCGACCCTCTTGGCGCACCCCCATTTTGGGCAAAATTCGGAACTATGATCGTGCATTATTTTTGATTTCCTGGACGAATTCTGGCGCGTGATAGCTCAAAGGAAGCGCATTCAAAGGGGGAATCGATAGTCATAACACGCTTCCATACGCTTGTGCATTACCGAGAAGTTTTTGGAGATGTTATGAAAAGTGGGTCCTGCCAAGCTTTTTGGTTCGTCGCCCACTCGCGCCTGCATCAATTGAATTGAAACCTCGCAGGCATCTATCCTCCACATCAAAAAATAAAATCCCCAGAGGGACTCTTGCTACATGCCGTAGATCGTTAGCTATGGTCTACTGGGCACATTGTTCTTTTCACCATGTTCCCTAAATCAAGAGGTCGCTGGTTCGAATCCCAGTAACGCCTGTCTGGGCTTTTGCACGTGTCCCCTTGGGAAACCCATCAGCGTTGCTTTACTGCAGTGTCTCCAGTCTATTCCACATTTTGTGTCTCTTTTCTAGGTTCTTTTACCGCAATTTTGGCAATTTTTTTGAGCTGGGGAAAATATTTATGGACGAATGCTCGCTACAGCCCTGATACACGAAAATGACACATCTGCACACCCGCACGCACGCACGCGTGCGCACGCACGCATGCACGCACGCACGCACACGCACGCACGCACGCACAATGTGTACAGTGGTACACGCTTTTCATAAGCGTTATGGTGCAACACTGAGCATGCGTCCGTTCTGGTCTGCTGCTGTGGGTTTGTATGTGTGTACGTGCGTGAGTTTTTGATTAATCTTTTTTTTACGAAAAAACACTGTATTAAGGAAAATTTTGCAGGTGGCTGCAAAAAAGGAGAATATGTGACGCTCCTTTAGGCCCAGTTTGAAAAAACGCGGTATTAAAAGTAGCCACTTCATCAGATGATCAACTTCAGTTTGGACAAACCGTGTATAATCGAACCAAGCGCAGCAACACGTCACATATTCGGCGTTTGTTGTGCTCGCTTGGATCACTGGAAAGGCAGTCCAGGCTGCATGAGGACCGAGGCCTTTCATTCCTTGGACTCAGAGACGAGAGCGGGCCTTGTCCTTGTAGACTGGACAAGGACAAGGACTGTAGACTGGACGTCTACAGATGGCAGTTCCCGTCCATAGGCACAGGCTAACAGAAGCGGAACAAAGATGAACGAGAATCGAAGATTGAATGTAGGGTATACTTGGTACTCAAGATTGTGAAATGATGGTGCATATCACTCACTGTAAAGTCAAGCCACATCTTAGAAATTTAAAACGGGCAGGCTAGCGAAATTATTTATGCAGAATCTTTGGCGGTGCCCTGTCCACCCATACAATGCCTAATGAATGATGCGCATCGTCAGAGAGATGAAAGAGTTTGTGAGGGTGGATTGATAGTGGTAGTGTTGTGGCTGTGTGCGATGGCTCGCACAACAAACGCCGAATATGTGACGTGTTGCTGCGCTTGGTTCGATTATACACGGTTTGTCCAAACTGAAGTTGATCATCTGATGAAGTGGCTACTTTTAATACCGCGTTTTTCAAACTGGGCCTAAAGGAGCGTCACATATTCTCCTTTTTTGCAGCCACCTGCAAAATTTTCCTTAATAGCTTCTCTCTCAAGTGAATCCGTTCAAAAGTAAACATTCTTTTTTTCAGAATGTTTCACTCTGTCTTCATAATGCACGTACATTGCCAATCCAAGTTACTCGGTACCCGATGCGCCTTCATGATCACTCCAACGCCTCAGTACAATAGTCCTATCTATTGTCGGCACTCACAGTATGTTCTCGTAGTACTTTGTGTCCTTGTCGAAGTCGGCCATGTAGTAGAGGGTGGCGTGTGAGACGTTTGCAGCCCGGACGGTGCACTGGCGGATCTCGTTAATCATCGCCTTCCGCAGCACTCCGAACTGACACCGCCGAGCAGCCACCGTCGGCTTGAGCACGTTGCTCTTCAGGAACTGCGTGAACTGAAATCGCCGTAAGAGAACTTTAACATGGACCTTTCGACATAATGAGCTGCTTCCCCCACGGCCCAGTGGTAGCCCTTAAAGCGTGACTACCATGACTACCGTGACTACCCTCGTGACTACCGCCTTAAAAATCGATAACTAGACAAGAAAATTTGGACTTGTCCTAGCGAGTGACCACTAGTAAACGGTTTTTTGACTAGTTATAAAATTTGCCATTTTTTTGCCTCCGCAGCGTTTTTCTCAAGATTAGTTAAAATGTGCCCTTAACATCAAATCCTTAACCAACCCATTACGCAGGTTAATGGAGGTTAAGGAAATTTAGACAAAGAAAAAAGTTATCTTCACTTGGCAATAGCACCTGACTACCGAGCACTTTTAGAGTGACAGCTCAATCACAGGTGAATGGATTGAGTTAATGAAGCACAAGAAACCTCTATTAAGGACGCTGTATTGAGACCACCATTGTTGAACGCTCATATACTAGTGATTGCCCTGATGTCACTATACGACAACTGTCAGTATTTGGTAGTATAATGTGCTGACTCGTTTCTAAATCAATTTTTTTTTGCACTAGTGATTCCATTTTGGACGAAGTGCAGCAGTGTATGTGCACTCAGATCAGTCATCAGATCTGACTATGGGTGCCAAGTCAGTCATGTCTATCACTAGTGTTAGTGTCCTTAACCAATTGACGTGACTGCAAGCAGCGGATTTTTGAGCAGATTGACTAGTGTGGCAAGTTGTTAAAAATGGTTCACTTATCAACAAATCCCATTACGCAGGTTAAGGGGTTGGTTAAGGAAAATTAATTTTAACTGGTGATTTTGTACACTAACCAGTACAGAAAAAAAATGGTAGTCACGCGGTAGTCACGGCTTTAAAATCTTCACTGATTCCTAAATCATAAACACCAGTTTTTGACATCGCTCACTAGACCAAATTTTCTTACCTTGTGATGGCAAATTTTTTTAGCGTGACTACCGGTAGTCACGGACGTTTACAAAAAGGTGGGTAGTCACGCTTTAAGGGGTAGAGAATCCGGCCTCCTATGCGCATGGTGCTGGGTTCGATTCTACTGGGGCTACTAAAGGAGGTTTCCTTGTCAATGGATTTTCTCCGCCAAACTTGCAGATGGCGTTCTTCTCAAACGACTTTGAAAATTCTACAGCCGGAATAAAGCACTTAGACCGCTTTACAAGGTTTTCAGTATGTAGGTACCATCTAGAGGTAGAGTTGGGCAAAATACGTTTTGACTTTGGACCGGCGTATTTGTTTTTAAAAAATACGGTATTTTTTTTAAATATGTATCTTTTGTATTTTTTTTTAGAGTACGTATGTACGTGTACCATACATCATAGTAAGCCATCAGCGAAGTGTCCAAAGCTTAGAAATCGGTACATCAAGTAGGTCGAACCCTGTAAAACTGAGCAAGCATGCAAGTGGACGTGTGCGTGCGTGCGTGCGCGTGCGTGTGTGTGTGTGTGTGTGTGTGTGTGTGTGTGTGTGTGTGTGTGTGTGTGTGAGGTGAGTGTGTGGGTGAGTGGAGCGAACGCAGAGTAATGAGCAACCTCACTGCACAACTCACATATGCTCTTCAATGTAAGGAACATTGATTAACAACAAATGTTTTATCATCTACTGTAGGTTCATTCAACAAAACACAGGCTTACGACTCCGACTTACAACTACGACCTTACGATTACGACTACGACCGTATTCTTTAAAAATAAGATACAGGCGGCGACGTATTTTTTTAAAAAAAAATACACGTATTTTTTTGAAAAAAATACGTTTGAAAAAATACGCGCCCAACTCTAGTAAAATCTAGTCACTAGTCAGGCAGAGCAATGCACGCCACATTTTCTACAAGCTCAGCCCAATTGATTACACATTCCTGACAAAAAGGCATAAGCAATAATCACAATCGTAATCATTTGGCGTATTTACGTGTTTGTGTGTTCTTTCACCTGATTGCAGATGCTGCATCTTGGGTCGAACGATGAGAAGTAATCCGTTTGGTACCGATATGAATCGAACAGACATACACGCCTCTCGAATGACGAGCTGGAAGTGAGTGAGAACCATTGAATGTTGCATATTGGTCTGTCTTAAATGCATTAGCTGCAACATTTAGTGCTCGTGCGTGAGGGTACGTAGTGCATAATGCACATACAAAAAGCCCTCCACGCGTTTTTGCGCCATTTCACATTTCACGCTTCCGCATTTCCAAGCCCCCCCCCCCCCCTCCCCTCACAGCTAGCCATTAGCATCTCACATTTGGTCTGGAGCAAAGCATCTTTGAACGTCGCTCTGCAGATCCGCATAATACTCTCCCTCGGACCGGCCAGCGAACAGAGTGTGTTCGTAGAGGAGACACCTATAGGGAAACATGTTGCGTCGGTAGTGTAAATGTTGGCTGCGCTGTCCGTCATGCATTAATAGGAGAGGCACTCGTCAGCGCACCTCGCGTAGGGAGTGTACTCTTGGTAGCAGCTGTAGTGGATTCCTGCCGACGCGGTGTGCGCCTTAATCGCGGCTAATTAATTAGATTTCCGGCTAATGAAGCATTCGTCACCGCTCACCAGCATGACGACCAGCGTCCGCCGGATGTGCACCGCCATTGGTCAGCAGCAGAACAGCCAAGTGGTGGTGACTCTGGAACGTTCACAGAGAGAGCTGTGCGTGCGTAGCACTGACGGAATCGGTTGCGCGCGTTCTCGGAGGCTCCTAGAAGGATTCCACTCCACGCGTCGCGCATTCGAGCGCGCGCCCGCGCGAGCGAGCGAGCGCGGAAGCGCCTCCGGCTGTCCCGATCGCCCGAGGCGCGCCTACGCCAGCCTACGCGCCTACAATTTGCGTGCAACGACAATGACGCAACGCGCTACCCACTACCAACTGGTGTCGCAGGTGCAGCACCACTCAGCGGTCTAGGGAAATGCACTTTTGGATTGGATCTACAGCTCACCTCACCAAGGGATCGCCACACTTTTGACCTTGGCCAAACGTGTGTTCGAGAATTTATTGATCCGTGAAAGGGCGCTTTGAAAAATGCGCACACCGATACAACAGGCGGTCTCGTTCAAAGTTGATCAGAGGACCAATACTTATTTTTCGAGAAACTACTGTACACTGTAGAATATATGCGCACCCAATTGCAAGAGATCCACCACATCAGTAGCATTACGGTGCGTTAGAAAGTCCGTCCAGTAAGACTCACGTCCAAATCGTGGCTGCTGACGTGTTCTCGCAGCTCTACGTCATCGAGCTTGATCCAGTAGTCTGAACTCGCTACAGCTGCACGCTGCGCAAACTTTGATCACTTCACATATCACACCACATCACCCCAGCACCAATCACATGCATACAAGCAGGTCGAGTAATGATCCTCTGGAAAGAGTGATAGTGTTTGTGATACATTTCGGGTCAAAACTCGATTAGTGCCCGATTACTGCACGTAAAGTCTAGCTAGATGCAAACGTTTCATGTGATGCGTATGTATACCTTCGACAACAGCAACGATTTAATAGGTCGGGACATGGTCGGAGCCGTATGGACAACAGGTTGGTCTCCTCTGGGAGCTGTATGTCCTGGGTGCCCCTTGAGCTGCCGGCCAGCGGAACCAACCAGCAGCAGTGACAATTCCCGCCCGTTAGGGTAGCCAGCCCCCCCCCCCACCCACCCCAACCCCCCACCTTAGGATCGGGCTGACTGGGTCTCATCTCTCACCAGGAGCCGCCGATTGTGATCCGAGATTGAAACAATAGCGCCACTCCAAATAGTGCAACAATGGAAGTCACTACGTTTTTGTGTGACTTTTTGGCTGCCAGTGCCTCTAAGAGCGCATGTTCGTGACCTCCTTTTACCTCGCTACCCACCCCATCCCACTAGTGTCGCCCCGTGTAGCGGAAGATTGAAACAAAACCCTCTGCGTCGAATTCTATGGCTCGGCTGCTCAGGAGCTCGCCTCGACCCTGAGCTTGAGTCGCGTGCAGAGCCCATCGATCGCACCCGGCTCCCCCACAACGACTTTTTACGCGCAGGATTCAACAAGTTCGCGTCGGTGCGTATGCGACGCGCCGCGCGTGTAGTGCAGCGCTCACGATGACAGCTGAAAATGTCGAGCCGACGACGTACACACTGTACCTGTATCGTGTAACCGGGAATTAGACCTGGTGGGGAGGATTCGAGCACTTTCTGGAAGGGGTGTGGGTGGGGTGAAAAACTGGAGGGGGGAGGGGGGGGGGGGGGGGGGTTGGAAGGAAAAGATAGGCAATCTTTGGTAGATTTTTAGTAAAAAAAATACACTGCAAAAACCTGAAAATACCTAGGTACTTTTAGTCAAAATACACCGTAAATAACGCAATTTTATGTACTTTGGGTCGATTTTTGCTCAAAAAACTGTACAAAATGCAGTTATTTTTTCATTAAAGTAAGTGGTAGAACGATTCCAAAAAGTCTGGGGGGCTGGGTGGGGGTTTAGGACAACCTGGGGGGAAGGTCCACTGACATGGAAATCGCAGTCTGAGTTGATCAAGCAGCGTGATGTTTTTGACGACATATGTATCTCTTACCCGATACATTAAAAGGTCTGTAGAAGGGTACGAACTAACACACACACTCCGACACAGGGAAGAGAGTCACCCACACACGTGTGCTCAGTGCAGTATACCAGCGTACAGAACGAAAATGTCACTCTTTCCAAGAGCATAACAAGCCGTTTCCCCAATGGTGTGTACTCCGTGGGTGCATGGTGTAGCTCCACCGCATAACAACATCGGCTGAGCATACGGCTCCACGCACACGCAGAAAATGTCATCCTCCTCTTGTTGTTGCCAAGAGCTCCAATACGTGTTCACTCACGAATACGTGTTGGTTTTAAACGCATCCAACCCCCAGTAGTGGTCAGAATTTGTGAGCTGTTATTGCACTGAAGGTTCTAAGAGCCAGAGGCTACCAGACTCGAAGGTTCCATCGAGCAGAATGCGCTTTGAAATCCTCGCACTGATTGTGGTCGCAGTGGCTGCTGACAACTGCAAGCGTTGCGACGATTCAAATGTTCTTAAAGAAGAATTTCCATACAAGCGAGACTACGGTGTCGCCCAACTATCTTCCAGGTAACTTCCAGGTAACGGTGGATATTTTGCACCGCCCCACACTACTGAATCAATTACATGCATTGAATAATGTGCAAAACAAGAGAACGAACAATGAATCGATTGATCGAAATTATAAGTTTGCATGTTTTTCTCCTTACTTTTGCCACACGTTCTTCGTCCACATGTTATGTGTTCATGCAAAATCTGCAAAATTGTTGGGCACTTCGCGTCAACTCTAGAAATACTAGCTTGATTCGTTTGTTTCAAAAAACCTGTTGGACTAGCCCACTGACTTCAGAACAAATGCTCGAAGCTGGTAATGCAACATGCAGGCAAAGCGACCATTTTACATAAAATACCAGTCAAGCCATCATGACCACTAGTGACAAATGGAAGCAAGCAACACATCAGGAGTGTGCACTTGTATTCAAGAAAAAAACTCTGCTGTTCGTTCAGACTGGGCCAGCCGGTTTCGTTGTGGGAAAGGACGTTGACTGCGTGGTGCCAACCAAAAAGGAGATTGAAGAGAAATCCGACCTGGAGGTCACCTGCTTGGAGTTAAAGAGAGACAGCAAACCGGTCCCGGGCACCATTTCCAAAGAGGATTTCGCAAAGGTGAGTACAGAGGAGCGAGAAAAGAATACTTTCCCATCTATAATTAGTCATGTTGTGTAGTACAGTATACCGTAACCCTACTAATTAGCCCCCCCCCCCCTATAATTAGCCCCCCCCCCCTATAATAATACACCCTCCCAAGACCACTTTGAGTTAATAAGCCCCCCCCCCTATAATTACGCCCCCTCCCTAAATGAACCATCGTCTAAAAGGCACATGTTTCCATGTCTGGGTGTATGTATGGTCGCGTATGTGTATGTATGTACATGTATGTGCATGTGAGACTGTGTGAGAGTGTGTTAGAGTGTACCAACGTGTGTGCACAGCGCCTTTTTCCCTTAAAAATCGCCTCCACGCGCCTTTTTGCCCACACATATTCCCACTTATCGACACTTCCAGTTTATAAGCCCCCCCCCCTATAATTAGCCGCCCCCCTCTATAATTATACACCCTCCTAGAGCTCGAACGAAAAAAATTAGTATGTGGGCCGTATAAATTAGTAATTAGTAATAAATAAAAAAAAGTATGTTTGTTTGTTCGTGTGTGGGCCGCTTCATAACGGGGGGGGGGTCTCTAGTCACGCATCATCATTCACCGCTTCTAGTCAGAGGTGAGATGCACTCGATTAGATGCTGTAGGCCGGCCGGGCTGAATTAGGAGGCACATAATGGGGCAAAATATGGGGGGGGGGGGTTCAAATTGGGTGGGAGGAGGGGGTCGGATGCCATGTAATTTATACTTACACACACACACACACACACACACACACACACCTTTCAGTTGACGAAGTTCACGCTGCGGAAATCGGGCTTTGGCCGCAAGAACAGCAAGACGAACCTCCCGACTCGCCCAGAACAAAGTTTCGAAACAATTGAAGGTCGTCCCCAAGCGCCCCTGCGGCTTGTCGGTTCCACCACAACTGCGCTTAAACCAACCTGAGCGCAGTGGTCGAGTTCACCTGACATACATAGGATTCCATTTTGTGAACTGAACCGATCCTGTCTTGCGCTGTTCCTTTCTTTGGTTGGCTTCATTTTATTCATTAAGGCGAGTCGGTATTGTGCAATAGTTGAACTGGTAACATGCGGACTACTTTAATTGCACAACAAGTACATAGTTGATCAATGGCCAGTGTAGCTTGCAACATCAAGTAGCATGCAACTGCATACTGCAATACTGCAACAAACGAGAAACAGGCGACAATCAGGGTGTACGCGTCAGCGTACAACCCTAATATGTGACCACTTCTCAATGCGGGTTTTTGAATTTTCGATCGCCTATAACTTTTGATTGCCTGAACGGATTTCAACGCGTTATGGCGCAAATAAACCGCCTTCTTCTGGGGGCATCAAATGCGCCATAACGCGTTTCCTTGCTTTACTGTAAGGGGTCAATAGTTCCAAAAATGTTCCAATTTTGTGGCTTTTTTTTTCATGTTCTCTGCCAGGTTTTTGGAGCGCCACTCGTGAACGGCTAAGGGTATCGATATGAAACTTGGACAGCATCTGCAGCTATTGCAAAGAAAATAGACGCCCAAAGAATTTCTTGATAGGCAGCTCCGATTTTGAGATATCGTCGATTTGGCGATTTTTCTTGGACATAGCCATTTTTCGGGTGGTTTCCACCAGAGTAAAACTCCAAAAAGTGCCGAGTAAACCCCCAATTTTTTTGATTTCCTTGAACAGTTTCTTATGGCAAGTCTATGCCAAGCCACTAAACCTAAAACTTGATTACTGATAATGAGATATTAGCTAATTAAAATTTTGGAAGAAATGTTTGTCCTCTATAGGCGCTTCAACCGTTGGTCTGAGAGGTTTGCTAAAATGAGGAAAGTTGATCGCCATGACCTGGAATAGACCCCATTGAAAAAATTCGTCACCCCAACGCACCAATATGTCTTATTACGCTCTTGGGAAATTAGTGAAAAGCGAGCGATATTTCGGTGTGGTTAGCACGGATGGCTTTGAGGTCAATAATAAAGTTGATCGCCAATCAGTGGGGAACAGTTCATTCCTTAGGGCCAACGCGCTCCGACGCACCAAAATATTTTCACTTCCGGCAAAATCGCTATATCTCGATGTGGGTAGCTCGGATCACTTCGGCTAAAACACAAAAGTTGACCGCCTGCATGTGTATATCATTTTGGTTCTTAACACCACTACGCTCCGACGAACCAATATGGCACTGCAGAAGTGCACGCACGCACACCGTCAAATGGGCTGTTTCACAAGAAACTTGATGTGGGTAGCTCGGATCACTTCGCTAAAACACAGAAGTTGACCGCCTGCACGTGTAGATCATTTTGGTTCTTAACACCACTACACTCCGACGAACCAATATGGCACTGCAGAAGTGCACGCACGCACGCACACTGTCAAAATGGGCTGCTTCGCAAGATACTTGACGTGGGTAGGTCCGATCACTTCGGCTAAAACACGAAAGTTGACCGCCTGCACATATTAGATAATTTCGTTCTTTACACCACTACGTTCCGACGAACCAATATGGCACTGCAGAAGTGCACGCACGCACGCACACTGTCAAAATGGGCTGCTTCGAAAGAAAATTGATGTGGGTAGGCCCGATCACTTCGGCTAAAACACAAAAGTTGACCGCCTAGTCATGGTGATCATTTCCATACTTTACATCACTATGCTCTGACCCAGCAATATACTGGTAGCACAACTGCATGTGCATGCACACATGCACATAATGTACATAGCACCCAGGTATGTACAATTTATCATCCTTTATTTTTTATTTTATTTATTTATTTATTTCCAGCAAGCACGTCGACACTGTACCACAAACAACACACAACACGACAACATCACAACACAATACAACGAACAATGGTGCGATACATTGAACACATGCAGCCACTGGAGGGCTAGGCTACGCCATACGAGGGCGATTTCAGAGCCTAACCCTTTAAATAACTGTACATATATATATATATATATATATATATATATATATATATATATATATATATATTATCTATCTTATATATATATATATATATTCATTACCGTCTTTTGTCATTACCATTATTTTGCATGCAGCTATTGACCCCTTCCCCCAAAGAAAAAACGTCTCGGTGTCGAGCGGACTCGATCGCGCCATAGTACGCGCATGTACATCGGGCCATTCGCCAGTTGCTTTTCATTCATTTATCAGGGTGTACGCATCAGTAGTACAACCCTAATATGTGACCACTTCTCAATGCGGGTTTTTGAATTTTCGATCGCCTATAACTTTTGATTTGCCTGAAACGATTTCGACACGTTACGGCGCAAATAAACCGCCTTCTTCTGGGGCATCAAATGCGCCATAACGCGTTTCCTTGCTTTTCTGTAAGGATCAATACCTCCGAAAATTTCACGTTTTTTTCGAGGTTTTTCGTCCGCTATTCTCGAACATCTTATGCTATTGGAATGAAACTTGCCAACATTGTTGGCGACTTCATATCGGGTCTATAAAAACCTAAATGGGTTCCTTTGTTAGCGTTCCCTATCTCGAGATAATGTCAATGGTATGGTCGATTTTGACAACTTTTTGAAATCATGTTCAAGGTTTTTCGTGTTTTCCTACTGGAATAACATCACCTTTTAACGCGCTATCTAACGCACTATAGCACGTATGCATACTCGGTCGCCAGTTCCGAGATATGTCCCAAACTGTTTGAAAGCAAAAATCAAAACACGTCATTTTGTTTGAAACAGCACAGGCGTCTACAACTCACATTTTAGAAAGAAAAGCTTCTGAAGTAATTTGTGCTAGGTGCTGTTAATTTTGAGTTATGGTTTACTTTGATTAAGTGCTTGGCACAGTCGGTTTATCTGTCAGTGCTTTGGCGCGATCCGTAAGGCATACGACTACTGATCGAGAGGTCGCCAGTTCAACTCCCAATGGCGGCTTTGCTTTTGCACGTCTCCCTGCAAGAGGGATAACGACTTGTTGCCCAGCCCTTCCACTTTGGTCATTTCTCTAGGTTCTACCGATTTTTTTTTTATTTTTCGAACTTGTGGAAAGTTTGAAAACCATACCATACATCAAGCATGCGTTAGTGAGTGCCTGCATAGGTTTTATAGTATCTCGCTTGTGTGTCTTATGAAAAAACACTTTATTAAGGAAAAAAATTTGCAGGTGGCTGCAAAAAAAGGTGAATATATGACGCTATTTTGTTTCCAAAGTTTAATTTGGAAAAGAGATACTTAATTAATGCATGTCTCATTGATGTATAGCCACCTACACTTTGCAGCTGATCAACTTCAGTTTAAACAATACGTGTATAAAAACTGAACCAAACGCAGCAACACGTCACATATTCGGCATTTGTTGTGTGAGCCATACCTCATTCAGCCAGAACGCAACAGCAATCCTTTAACGTCTTTCATCTCTCTCTGACAATGCGTTGCCATTGGCCAGTTACCAGTGGACCTGGCACAGCCAAATTTTCTGGTTAAATAATCGGCACCCTGCTAACATTTGTGACATGTGGGTTGCAACTACAAGTTAGTGATGTGCATGCATACCATACTGTACTGGCTCCATTCGTCAGTCCCCTTTTGGCATTTCAACCAATGATAAACTGCTTCTACAACGTTTGCATAGTGCAATGCACCATTTTACACGCGCACGCACGCACGCACGCACGCACGCCCGCACGCACGCACGCACACACGCTCTGTCAATTTCAAATTTTACTACAGATTGATTCAGCTAATAATTTTTAGGTATAAAGATTATGTTGATGAGATAAGAATGTTTTTCTGTAAATGAGAGCGCTCCAGACGCATTCTGAGTAATTCTGGGGGCAATCGCAGTAAGATTAGAGAACAAAAAAATAGTACTCTGAAAGATGCCGGCAAAGTGCAGATTGTACAGCGCCAATGCGTGCCTGAGACCAACTTTTGTTCTGTAAGACGTTTCAAAAACGTGTGGTCCAAAGAAAACTGCTCTAAATGCCCCTGGCAGGCCTCAAAATGCATTGTTTTGCATGCAAAATACCGCGCCGCCAGCGGATTTTGAAAGAAAAAAAAATAGTAGTACGCGTGCCCTGCAAACCCTTCACTAATATAGTGCTCATAAATAAAAGGGCAGCGCTGAAGGCAAACTTTTGGAAAAAAATCACTAACAGAAGGGTGAAAATTCTAAAGTTCTGTGGTTCTGTGGCTCCCCCCTCCCCCTCCCCCACCCCAAGTTTCTGCGACTTCGAATTCAGAAGTCTTGGGCCAGGACAGGCTTAGAAAAACACGTACCATTTTCTTTGCCCCCCCCCCCCCTCACATATGTCCCTCCCATACTCCAATAACTTTTTTATTTAATTAAAAAAAAAAACGAATTTTCTTTTACCCAAGCCTGCTGGCAAACAACCATTGATTCAAACGATTCAAAAATCCCATATATGGGCACGGCCCATAACTGTCCAGGCAATAAGAATCGAGATGCAACATTTCAATACTTTGCATACATGGTTCAAGTTGGAAATTTTTCACATTGCAAATTCTCCAATAGTGCCCCTCTCCAATTGTGACCCCTTCCCCTTTCAATAGTGCCACCCCAAGTACATAGAGGTTGAATGGAGAAGAAAATCTCCCTCCCCAGAAGTCCTTACCAATTAAACAATATATTTACCCCAACCCCCCTTCTAATTATAATGATTAATTAATTAATGGGTGTCAGTATACGTTCTCCCAAGACCACTTTGATTTCATGAGGAATTGGTGCATTTATGTACTTATTATTATTGTTTGTGTTGAGTATTTGTAGTTATTTATATGACGGTTTGACTCTTGTTGTCAACAATGGAAGGAAAAAAAAAACATCAGAGCTGAAACTGAGCATCACTGAACAACATTCGGTGAAACATTCGAAGCAGTGACGTTTTGTGGTATTTGCGTTTGGTGCTCGTTGCGTCTTTTAGTTCTTCTTCCCATGTAGTTACAGTATGTGGGAAAACTGAGCGACAAAACGGAGCGTCATCTTCTGTACGGTTGCAGAGCACAACATATGCAGAATTTCATTTAAAAATTAGAAATTAGAAATTTAAAAAAAAGAAAAAAAGAAAAGAAGACGCACTCTTTATCGTTGGACGAGCTGTGCTTTCAGGCGTCGATAGCCGTCGCTGCGCTCAAGGCGCCAGCAACCAAGAGAAGGACCTGAATTAAAAGAATATATATTATAAAAATATATGCATGCACATTCAATAATGCAAACACAAGACACCTGCACGTGCAACGGACATACAATGTTGGTACAAACAGGATTATACGTTGTAAATGTACGTATGCACGCAAACCTCACGGTACTTTACGGTAGTTAGTCAATCGCAGTGCCCTACATTTCAAGAGTGATTTCAAGAGACATTTTCTCCGGAGGTGTTCGACAATCAACAACGATCCCACCACAGCGATCATCCAGTTGAACATGTAGATGGCCATTTCCTTGCACTGACTCTCGGCGCACAAGGCAGCCAGCACCTCCTTGAAGGGGTAGAAATGCATTCGGGCCAGGTACAGCTCCAATCCGCCACCCGCAATCAGCAGCAACGCCACAATAGCCAGTACGCACGCTTCCTGCGGTGGAACTGTGCTGAGGAATCGCAGTTACGTATGTACAATGTACATACATGCAATTTTACAGACATATACGGTAACTGGGTTCAGCAGAGTTCTACACGTGAATGTACATGCGTCGAGGACCACCTGAGCAACATCTGGGACGTGCATTTAGTGTCCCGACTATTGTGTTGCTGGAGTTTGGATCAGTGACACAGCGTGACAGCTTGACTGAATGTATGTACTTTAAGTAACTCGGTGCACTTCAACATGTTTCGACAACTAATGAAATGCAAGGCTCCTTTCAGATGTTTCGTTTCGAGCACCGCTTTATCACGTTCATCCCGCGTGTACACAACTGCTTGAAGCTGTCGCATAAGTATATTGGGTAGGTTCAGGTACCGTATGTACGTACGAACCGCT